>VOMN01009140.1:0-12393 GCA_014899125.1 Orchestia grillus
AGGGCAGGTTCTTGGCTTTGTAGAAAGTCCCTTAGTAGAGTATCTAGGTCTTGGTTTATGGGCTTGCTAAAAACAGACTCATAACTTGACAAGCTGAAGATAATAAAACTGACGCAAAATTTCCCCTAAAAAATGTTGACTTAGTCGTTGCCACATTTTGGCAACAAATCCGTTAGAAAACAGAACCGAAGCATCGAGAGTAAATAGTTATTCATGTACATATACACATACAATTTCTGAAATAAAAATACCGCAAATGCAAATTTCACGTCAAAATAAGCTTTCTATGCATGAAAAATTCGAGTAGCTATCGAACAGTTCTGAAGTTTCCCAAATTATAAAAAAACGTTCTGCATTTGACCCCGAAGAGACGCAATGAGCAACATTATCTTCTAATTCTTCACCACAGAATGGACCCCCGACAGCGAGACCTTCCATGTACGGCTGGTGATCTGGGCGTGATAGACCATGCACGTGGTATAAAAAAAAACTCAGCAGACGCAGCACGAACAGCTTTACAGTTGTATTTAAATCTCGCATCGCCTTAGTCACCAAATTATAGAAAATCCAAGTCGAGCATCGCCATTGCACGCAAATTCTAAAATCGCTTCGATTGCAGTTGAACGAAACGAGCTTTAGGAACCAAAATTGACGCTTCAGGTCTCTTTATTATTAGAATGCTGAATAAATTCCAATTGCATACGGTTCTCCAGGAGCTCGCAAGGGTATAATTTTTGGGAGCTCCTCCCAATCTGACGACTTGGAGCCAGCGTGGGAGACTAAGGCAACCTTCTCCATGTTCGGTGGCTGCAGCTAACTGCACAATGTACGATCTTTTCTGGGGCCTACACTTAATTGCAGTGTCTTTGTAAACTTCTCCTCAGGGAATCATGGGTCTGTAGAATTTATCTCGCTTCAATGCAAATTCAACACCATACGTTGAGGAAGATAAATGAGTTTGTTTTTCTTCCCTGTCCCAATAGTACATGTTGCATGCAGTTGAGTTCCTTAACTTTAGATGGAATGGTCGTATTTTGGCTCGTATAAAAATTTCAGACTATAAGAAAATTAATACTATAAGAAAATTAACTTTTCCATCTATTATTACTGAATCAATCGTAGATTCGGTATCTAAGATGCATCAAGTAAAAAGTAGTAAATGAAAAGTTTATTGAAGAAATTAACAGCTGAGGTTAATTTTGTTCAACTAACACCTACTTTCATACTTGATTCTTTGGAAAATTTGAAAAGTAAAGTAGTAAGAAGGTGTAAAATGAAAATTGGTACATGAAACAGAGTGAAAATGAACATATAAGCAACCGATTGAAGCTTAACTTAAACTTTTCAATAGGCTAACTTCTTCGTACGTAGTATCCATACTGAAATATGAGCAATGACCGGTAAATCTACAACCATATGCATGTTAAAATGCCTTACGGGTTTTTTGAGTTCATTTTACACTAAATTTAGGAATCGGTTGAAAATAGGCAGTGCAAAAAACAGAGCATTACCTAAAGTAAAAAGTTCATCAAGGCAAAGATAGAAGGAATCGCTCTTCTGGTTTTGTGCGGAAAGATTTTCTGGAGTCTACAAAATGCACTAAAGATTCGGTTGCGCCTCCGACCAACCTCCATAAATGAGCGAAATTGTGTTTTTGAACACGGCTCAAAATTATCATGCTTTGTTGCACAAGCGATAAGTTGTTTACGTTGAAGATTCAGTAAAATTACATTTATTAACTGCTAGATTGCCAGGGTAGTGATGCTCAAACCGACGCATTAATATTCACACTCTAATTTTGACTTTACATGATTAAAATTGACTCGAATATTCAGTCACCGATCAGAGTCAGCCCTTCTCGTAAGTGACATGTAATGAGAGGGCGGTCACGTAATACAGTTGGAGAAGCATAGACACAATCATCCATTTGCCTGCTGAAACCAAGACTAGGCTGGATTGGACGGGATGGGTTCTGTTGGGGTATAATAAGGTTGGATGGGATAACTCGTACCACCGGATGGGGTAACTCTTACGACTGGATAGGGTAACTCATGAGACTGGGTGAAGTAACGCATAAGGCTGAATATGAGTAAGAATTTTCCCACGGCAAGCTGGGATGCAAGCAGCTATAGCGAAGATTTGCGGCGGCTGGCCATCTTGACAACTAATTACAAAGCTTCACTGACTTACAAGACGACAACGTCTCGGTGATCGAAGTATTTCCCAATTTCTACTTCGACATCCGCTCAAGATGACAATCTAGTTAAAGAAGACAGCTGTTCTGTTATTTTGAAGAAGAGTTCGAAAGTATGCTACATCTGCACAGTTCGTGTTAAACTTCATGAGATAGAAAATTTATTTCAGTGTCACATTTTCTTCCTGAAAGTTTGAACGATTTGTTGTTAGTCAGTTGAATTAACCACGAGGCTCCCTCTTTCTAGCTCTCGTTGCCAGCGATCGCTTAAATGAGACTCCTCTAAGGGACTCCAGTCCCCCCTCAACCCCCTAAGGACTCCAGTCCCCATAGCATACGATAGACAAACCCAACCGTATGGCCTATCCTATACCCCTGGGGGAAGCACAAGTTATACCTACTGCTACAACACACTATATACCATGAGCAGCCTAATGATCTCGATAGTTCAGCGTCACATCGCTGGAAACAACTCTTCCGAAGAGATATGAAAACTATCAGAAAAGTATCCTCTAAAATGAAACAGCAACATCCAGACCAAATAACCAAATGACAAGATGACCATTTGATCGAACTCGCCTGCACACACACAGGCCGCGACGCAACAAACACTGAAGCAAGTTTTAAACGCTCAAGCGAAGGTTCTCGACTGCGTATGATGAATCATTCTTTACTCGTGGGGTGTCTGAGCAAGTAATGGCCTTACTAACATCATCAACGTACAATCAAGTATCTTGGTATTAGATGCGAAGGTTGATGTTTTACCAGGTATCCTGACAAAAAATTCTGAAATTCCATCACGAATCCTAAATTAAAATTGCCCGGTACCATTAACGCATGGCCTGACACCCACACGAAAAATATATCAGTGGTTTCATTTTACGTTTGATCAATATTTTGTAATACCGCAGTGTTCACGTTAGTCGTGAATATCGTAGTTTGTATCGAGTAAGAGTTATTGACGACCTAAAAAATCTATCCCTTGGGACCTTATTAAATAACTATGTACTGTACAGTGTTGTACTATTTAAATTAATTGTGGTAAATAAATGTTTCAAATCCTTCATTTAATGCAATACTTCAATAGTTTTTTAAATAGCTCTGAAAGCCAGTTATTAAACCCTTTGATCGTTTAATGAAGCATTTTTTAGAATTCAGTTTCCTGGAATGAAGTGATTTCATAACTCATTGAAATAGCTACATTAGTTTAACAACGTGGCAGTATCACGAATCACTTGTTTATGACTTGTTAATGAAAAACAGTTTTTTCATCCCTCCATCTATAGTAGCACTTATCGATAGCTCAAATTGTTCTCTATTCCCCATGCTATAC
Source organism: Orchestia grillus (assembly GCA_014899125.1). Lineage (NCBI taxonomy): Eukaryota > Metazoa > Arthropoda > Malacostraca > Amphipoda > Talitridae > Orchestia > Orchestia grillus. Next base: position 3,528 of record VOMN01009140.1, read on the forward strand.
AGTTCACTAGATATTCAAAATCTTTGCGTCTTCTCAAATAAACGTATGGACCGAAGGGTCCATCCACCCCGACGAGGCTTGGAGGTCGGATGGTGAAATGCATCATAGCTTGGATGCATAGTAACGTGCGATAGCTTTTCAAAATATTCCCGACAAGTAATACGAGAATGGCGCACTATGACCTGTATAAGCAATCGCTCTTGGTTTCATTCCGTTCCGGGTGTTAGGTAACGAAATCGTTCAGGTCTCTAAATTTTGAGCAGCCTTTGATACGAGCCAATTACAACAAGGAAAGCTAACTCTGGAGTATAAAAGCGGTTACTAAGCCATGAAATGAACGAATAAAAGCTTGATATAGGAAATCGACGCTTCCTTTCCGGACCAGAAACGATACCTTACGACGTACAGAAGCACAAAATGATAAAACCCGACTAACCCTGCGTAACAGTGAAATGTATCTTTATAATTAATTACGAGTTTAGTGGGGCTGATAATTAATATTATTACGGATTCCTGCACGAGTAATAACATATACGCAGCAAATGTAACTCAGATTTGTTCCCAGAATCTCTTGAACAGCACGAAATACGATACAATAACGTTGCCTAAATTTTGGCGTCGAACTAGAGTATTACCAACAAATCAATTCAACAACTTTGTGAATACCCCGCACAATCTTTTTTTTTTCTTTCTATACGTTGAAAGATTAACGTATACATTAGATAAGAAGGATACGCAAAAAAAAACATCGAGCTTTTAACACTTTGACTATGATTCTCCACGCAGGTAAAATTACATGCCGACAAATATCTCTACTGTGAACTTAAAAATGAAGCATTTCGGTTTCACAAATTTGGTTACTTTATTAATTTTCTTTCTAATCAGAACTAGCTTATTCGATTGATGAACACAAATTTGATGAAAATTCGAAAATTTGTATTGAAACATGATATTGCTTTGGTTACATTAGGTTAGGTTAGATGATCGTGTGTACCAAATATAACCCACTCCGGAGGCAGAGTGTTAAGCTAATGTTTTCAGTCGAGCTGTCCTCAAATCTCAAAATAAAGAAAGTTTGACAAACTTATTTTCAAAGCTCATTTCAACCGCTTAATCAATATGTCGAATATTATTGATATTATTTAGAATAAGTGGAAAAGTACTGTAGAATACAAAAGCTCTCAAAGCGAGTCATCTAACTTACTGAAGTGTCTCGCATTATTTTCATATCTCTTATCTTCTAATAATGTCGATATCTTAATTATCTGCTGGTCACTTCTCATGCATTTTATTTTTCAATTGACTTCATCTCCCTTCAAGACTTCAAAATACGCACGTATAAGTAATGAATAACAAAAAATAATACAGGTACCTCAAAAGTACAAATTCACACATTTTAGAATAAATGTTAAACTCTCAAATAACGTTCCGTGAAATACGCAATGCATTGCTTCGTTATAATTGAATTGCCTTGAGTTAGAATTTCACTGTAACCTCTCCCCCGCAGATCCTATAAACCAAGATACTCTGGTATGGCATCTTCGACTCGTGTTGTCCACAGCAACGCTTTGCAATTCTCTTCCAACACCTGGATGTGCGCCACCACACACACGTCGCCAATCCGAGACTGGCCACCGATGACTACATGCATGACGTCACAGTGACATCATTAGAACTTGGCGCCGCCGGTGTCGATGTTACCAACGCACGAGCGGTACAATAAACAAGACTGATAATTGGCATCTACAACCGAACAAGGCATGTGTTTGTGTTTCTTATGAAGAACCAAGTCTGTGACAGAATTAACCCAAAATTATAGAAGAAATGGGCGATGTTAAATTGTAGAGTTTGCAAATCACACTGAATACAAGGATAGAGACAAGCAACTTGAGGTACAGGTATAAATACATAAATAAGCCACTGAACGGATACGCATTTCTTGAGAACCTGTTACGTAGTACGAGGGACTACACAGAAGACCAACAAGCTGCTCGCTCCATTCTATTATTATTTGGAGTCCAGAACTGATGCGTAACTCAAGGCTAGATGCCTTGTAGAGACGTACGGGTAATTCGGCGGTAAAATGAGACAGCCTCGTCCTAGTGGTCGCGGAATGCCCTGAGCTGAATGCAGTGTAGGAGAATAATACTTAGCTTTAGTTAGCAAGATCTGCAGTACCCAACACCGATGAAACAATTAACTACGATATGAGGCAAGTATTGTACTCGTACTGCATTATTTTAAACTTCAGAAATAGGAGCTGAGCGGACGAGAATCGCTGGATAAAATATGAAACCTCTGGAAATAATAATCTTATCTGACTATTGAAATGAGCTTTTCATGGAAAGTTTACGCTAACAATTTTTTCAAGCATTCATTCCGACTTTTTTCAATGTAAGTAACACGTGCGAAACAGGAATTGGGCCGGAGCAGTAAAACACCAAGCTCGTGAACATGCATCAGTGTTGCGTTGATTTTCACAAATCCATGATTAAACGAATCGAAATTGAATTTTCAAATATTTTTTTAATCGAATAAAAATGAAATAATAATAGCCTCTTTATTCATGAAGGTCAGCGATTCTCTTTGTAATCTTTAAATGGCACAAGATCCAAAGCCAGTCGATATGTTAAGGCATTTAAGGCTCTTGGACAGAACCTAAATAATGTTTGAATTCTAATAATAAAACCGTTCGCAATGAATTTTCAAACATAATTATTGTACACCACAGTACAATGACAGAATATTCCAAGCTGAAATTTTAGAATAAGAGGTTACGTTTGCCGTTAGGCCGACCTGCCTTTAGAGTGCATTTCCTAGCAATCAGCGAGTATGAGTATGAGTAGTAGTAGTAGTGAAAGCAGCGCTTCAGCAACTCAAGACTATGTCGCACCGAAAGAGTAGGGACCATTTAGTATGGACTTAGGAGAACGGGGAATCTATGCACAGGGTGTGTTCCCACACAAGATCCCCTGCGCATAGAAACAGCAAGTTAAGAAGGAAGAGGAAGAAAAGAAGAAAACTCGAAAATAGCGAAGGAACGAAAATAGCGAAGGAATGAAACGGAAAGAAGCAAAGTGGGCACGAAAGATAGAAGTCCCGAAGGCCTATTAAAAGCTGAGGTAGCCTAGCGGTGCTCCCCTGCGCTAGTCCCCATAGCATAGGATAGACAAACCTAACTAACCTACCTCTATTGCCTATGGCCTATCCTATGCCCCCTGAGGGGTAGCAATCAGCGAGGCCAGACAGCACTTTTACTCAGCGTTTTTAAATCCTTGTCTCATCTCAGTAGGCTGGCAGCAGCCATTATATCGCAGCTAGGGACGGGGATACTTCTAGGACTTGTAAATAAATCGTTGGTCAAGTCCTAATCTCCCTTGCATTTGGTTCTTTTACACTTTGGCCCTTTACGACAGAGACACAAGGTACAGGTGCGGTGGAGACACTAGCGACAGGTGCGGTGGTGACACAATGTACAGGTGCGGGGGTGACACAAGGTACAGGTGCGGTGGAGACACAAGGTACAGGTGCGGTGGAGACACAAGGTACAGGTGCGGTATAGATACAAGGTACAGGTGCGGTATAGATACAAGGTTCAGGTGCGGTATAGATACAAGGTACAGGTGCGGTGGAGATACAAGGAACAGGTGCGGTGGGAGTATTGGCTACACGATCTGGTCAGTAAATTGGCATCCAGCGCCACTTATGGTAGCAAATTATAACTTATTATGTCATGTGTGATGATTCAGGGTGTGAATAATTGGATAATCTCGGATGCATAAGAAGAAAGCGCAATTACAAACGTTAGAATAGAGGAGCCCCAAATCGAGATGCTGGAATGTATCTTCGATATGGAGATGTATGAAAAATCAGATGAAAAGAATCAAGAGAACATATTAAAGGAATAAATAAAATAATGGAATTGGTGAAGGAGAAAGAACCGTTGAATGCTAGCAACAAGGATATAAAAAAGGAGAAAGAGCATGAACAGAAAAGGAGACAGGGAGAGGGTGGGTGGGGGCAGAAGACAGACCAGAGGACGTTTAAAAGAAGCTGTGGGGGCAGTCCGCGCCCAGGTATATAAGCAGCCGCTGCAGCCGTCTTGCGGTAGTTCCTCAGTAGCGCTTGCAAAAGTCGGACAAGTGAAGTGTGCTGGAATTGTATCCCAACTACCTGACATCGGTGAGAACTTTCTACGTACACACATAAGTACATATACGAGGGACCTGAGTTCTTACTTCCTTGAACAAAGATAATTTGTTGGTTATCAGTCGCTCCGATTACGGATTTCAGCTCGCTCAAAAAGCGCTTTTTCTCTAAATTCTAATGAATTTCATTGTATGAAATGTGGTATTAATCAATTATGAAAGAAACTTTTTCCGCAAGATAAATGTAAACGTGCCCAATCTTTAAGCTAAGTTCAAGATTTTCATGAAGGTGCAGTGAACGTTTCGTCGCGAACGTCAACATTTAATTGCGCTTTGACTCGATGATCTTGGACAATATTTTTTGTTATCATATTTATGTTAAGCCTGTTTTTAAGACGCTGCCAGAAACGATTGTCTATGATTCTTATAAGTTAAAAAGTTAACATAGCTACCGTACAAATAAAATGAGAACAACTTTAATGATTTAGTTGTTTTCTAGTAAGAACATATTTTACTCATCTAACATACACAAAAAAATCTATTATTATTTCAGAGGCAAAAATTTTTTTCAAGCTTACCAAGCAAGAATTTTATTTAGAGCCAAAAAATGAGGCTGTTCATTGATTTGAATGTTTCCTCGCATTTGGCGTCCTGAACTTGGTGTGCCATCTCGAGGCATCACAAAATCAATCGCTGCGTCAGCCTCACCCAGCACTAGGAAGAGTTTTTAATACGTCTAACATCCCGCCATCAAGATGGCATTGCGCAGCAGGACAATTTTGAGTTCGGTAACACGTACAAGCTGGGAAAAAATGATTGCTCAACAGTTTTTTATTAGTACAATAAGTGACGCAAAAGAGAAATTAAAAAAATTGTGGGTGATTACATGAGCACTGCAATTGCAGAACAAAGTTAACTCCAACCACCGCAATTTCTGAATGATACTCAGCATTGTTAACGTGAAATTTCCCTCGTCCACTCCACACGGACACGCACACAATACCACTAGCTTTAAGAATCTTCCTAAGATATGTTTTATGTTTTCTCCTCGTTCGAATAACTTTGGATAGACACGTTTGCAATAAATATTTGCCTAGTATAATTTCTACTACGGCGTGAGAAATTAAATTTTGTGAAGACGTCAAATACATCACGTGCACAGTATTTTTCCGAACATATCAGCGTTGGGTTCGATTTCCAACGAAACGAAACAACGAAAATAACAAATTTCGAATACTTCATGGTACCGTCAATTGAAAAAAGTCGGCTATTCATAAGTCAACTTCAGTTGCACCGTAGTTGGAAATAGCGCTTTAACTCTTCACATTTGCGTCCAGTTTGGAGACTGTTGTTAGTTTCGAGCGACTCGAACGCGCCGACAGAGCCAATGAAGGAAAAGGGAAAAGTTCAGAGCAGCCAGCCCTTTTACACGGGCTCTCACGTCGCACCCCCGGCGATGTGGGATCGATGGGCACAGCGTCTGAACATCGATCATCCACCAACATGATGCATTAGGGAGCTCCGTTCTGACGTCAAGCTACGACTCTTGAACTGAATATATTAGCCATCCTGGTCGATATTTGCTATTAAAAATATTCGTTATCCGAATCATCGTCTCTAATCTTAAACTAAGAGTCTGTTTATTTTGTGTCATTGTTTTCCTTGAATAAAAAATGCATCATTTTGAGAATAATGAGAGAAGCATCTTGTCATATACGTCACTGAAACGTGCTTAATCTTAGCATGCCCGCAAGCCAGCTGCGAACCCCATGATAATTTATCCTCTGCGATTGTGACAATTAACATGACATTTACGGCATAAAAATAGCGTCATTCTGGTTATATATACGTCAAATAACAGAATACAAGTCCGTACAGAACATAAACTACGTAAATATGCAGTTCATAGCACGAGAATGATTGCCTCAGTCAATGACTGACGGGAGACTTCGAAACTCAAGACAGCGGGTAAATTTTTACATTTATTGTCATGACAATCGGAGCAGCGTGCAAGAAATTTCCGTTTTGCATCATACACAACAATTATTGTGTTGCAATGCAGTTACTCCTATTTCCACAATTACGTAAAAATGCAGCCATATATACGAAACAGCGAGTAGCGCCATAGAGAGAATATGCTTCATAAATTCCGATACCTTTTCGCAGCAACAACGCTACGATGATGTCGACTTAGACCTACTGACCCCATTCTACAGCACCACATCATAAAGCGAAGCACTTGCTCATATAAAAATAAATTATTGCTTCTGCCAAGTGGCAGATACTTTGTACCAATCTACTAGATCATAAAAAATCCGGAAATTTAATAAGCACCGAACCGGCTTCTCGTTGTATTATTAGAACAATGTTTAATTTAGTGTGGTGGAGGTTGAATTAGGTTTGAGTAGCATAGAAATTAATTCATTCAGCTCAGAACTCATTATCAATAATCTGAATTGTATGATGAAGTACTGCAGGTGATGAAATAAAACAGTTTGTCTTCGTAACTTCCCGTGAAATATCCCTAACGTTGTGTAGACAGAACATGCGATAGTTAACGTTATCAGGACCAGTTGTATTATAAGGTCCCGTGTCATCAGGATGTTACTAGTTTTTCGAACAAAGCTGAATGCAGTTTTATCGTGAAAATATTTCGGTACCTGCAGAGTTAAATATTCCTTACCTTGCTTCTGCTACATAAGAATTAAAACTATACCTTGGTTAACCCTTTCACTCCCATTGGGAACATGCGTCCCACAACTTTTCAAAAAATCGCAGTGGGTATCGGAATCGTAGCAATAACATGAAATGGCATTCCAGCGGTTCATTGCACACCCTTTTACAGATTCTAATGGCATTTAACAACTTTTCCTAGCGCCCCCAGGAGAGTACTGCTAGGGTACCTCAGCTTTAGATAGGCCCTCGGGACTTCTGTCTTTCGTGCCCACTTTGCTTCCTTCCGTTTTCATTCCTTCTTCGCTATTTCTTATTTGTCTTTTCTTGCTCTTCCTTCTTAACTTGCTGTTTCTATGCGCAGGGGATCTTGTGTGGGAACACACCCTGTGCATAGAATCCCCGTTCTCCTAAGTCCATACTAAATGGTCCCTACTCTTTCGGTGCGAAATAGACTGAGTTTCTGAAGCGCTGCTTTCACTACCACTACAACTACAACTTAACAACTTTTCCCTACACAACAAGCCAGTGCAGGGCCGACTATCACCAATTCCATTAGGATATATAATCCAATTATAAAATACCCATGGGACAAAAAAATCCAGGGCCAGTAACCTAATCTATGGAAGTGGGAATTTTTAACTAATTTTCCAAGTATCCTAGACGTATAAACTAGTAATATATGCCATAAGTTTTATTAAAAAAACAAGAATCGGTAGCGAAAGGGTTAAAAACGAAAAAACTTGAATTCGGCGAAAAAGATCATATATTTCTATTAACCTACTCGGTAATAAGCAGTTCAAGAATTATGAAAAACTACTTTTTTGTTCACAATTCCTGTTTTTAGCTACAAGAAATCAACCCATAACTGATATTTGGGCATGGATGCATTTTATAAGATGGGCATCTTAAGGTGAGAAAAAATATGAATTGGACATCTAGAAACTATACAGAAATGGAAGTACTGTGTCCTACATCCTCAAGTATAAACAGATCAAGAAGGGAATCAGGACAATTAGCGGCCAATAATTAAATACAGAAGACAAATTAGAGATCTAAATTATGATCAGTCCTTGATCATCCTGCAAAAGCGTCGCGGAAAGAGTTTGTTATCGTCGTCTCACCAGGGAAACATTACTGCGTTCGTACACATAAATATAATTCAGCTCGGACGTGTATTTCCTCATAAGATTCGAGATAGTAAGAGAAAGTTCAGCTTGAAAGAGCTCCTTTATCTATCTCCTACATGGTGGAGGAGCAGCAATCTTGAGGTTCGCTCAGCAGAGCCCCGAGACGAGGGAACGTTGGTTTGCTGCATAAGCAGGCGCATTTGAATAAGCGTGATTCAAGTTAGATATGTAACTATAAATATGTAGTTCCGAATAACCCCTTAGACGAGAGCTATTTCTTGAGTCACCGTGTCAGCAACATGCGTGAGGTCTGCGACAACCTTGAGCAACAGCCCGCAGATGCGGAAGGCGGCGAAGAAGGTTCCAAATAAGGCGTGAACATCAGCAAACCTCGTTAAACTTCCCCGAGACAGACTTACGAGCAAGCGGACAGGCAGGAAATGATGCCTAAAATAATGGCGTGAGTCCTCAACTGAGCATCGAACAAAAAGTATGCTCTATGAATAAATTCTCAGTTGATCAAAATCTCGTGGTTTCGATAAGACAAATCGTTCTTGTCCATGTAGATACATAGATGAATACATAGCCATGATTATTTCAGAATGGTCGCGTGGCCGGCACACAGGACGAATTAAAGAATCAAAAATAATAACGATGGATGTATATTTCGGCGAGGGCAAATTAATAAAGCTACGGTAAAGCAAGTCAATTTTAATGGAAAGTGGGACTGGGAGAAGACCATGACCACTCACATGCCATGCATTCCAATTCTCACAGAACATGCAGGGCATCGATAACCCCACACCTATGAGCTGTTACAATGCGGCTCCTTACGTGAAATTTTTGAATGTATGCAGCCAGCCGCATAAGAACTCTAAGCGCAAACGAAGACTTTAATCGGAAGGAAATCTCAGC
>VOMN01009142.1:0-16394 GCA_014899125.1 Orchestia grillus
ATACGTTTGTTCACGTTTTATTTGGCTGCTAGCGGGCCAACAAACGTGTCAGATCGCTTTGCCGCACCGCGCACAGGGCTGTGGGGGAAGGCGGTTTCTACACACACAGAGGAACCACGCCCAGGACCTGGGCATGAAACTGACCAGTTTTGCATAGCGTAAACTTAACTGACGCTCGTGAGACCAGAATGTTCAGGTTTGGAGATAGCGTCGCTATTGGCAGCAACTTCCAGCAGGTGTTCGGTGAAATTTTGATTTGGGCAGTGGACGAATCAAAGTTATTTGTTGTAATTGAAACTTTCTAACGTTACAGTCGGTGGTTGTCTTGCACAGAGCGTGGGTCGTATGACAAACTAGCGCCTATAATAGACCTCCACTTATGTCAGTCACGGCAGCACAAAACACGGGTCACGGAGAGTGATTGACCAGATTACTCGTTACTTAGAAGCTCCCAATCGACATGAACTGTGATCCAAAAAGTGAAGCGTAGGGTTTATTTCATATGGACCGTAGAGAATGGGGAATCTATATACCCAAGGGGAGTTCCCACCCAGGAACCCCTATGCATAGAAACAGCAAGTTTAGGACGAAAAAAAAGCAACGTGGGCACGAAAGCTGAAAGTCCCGAACGATGGAAGCTGAGGTAACGCAACAATGATCTCCCTGGACGCCCGTCTCCACAGCATACGATAGACAAATTTACCGAACCTATTGCCTATTCTATGCTCCCGAAAGAGGAAGTTAACGAATTAAAAATACCAAACGAGTTTGATCAATTTGTCTAATGCTTCAGCAGCGTCCAGCTAATAAAGCTGCTTCAAACTCTCCTCGGGATTATTCGTTTCCTCAGAGGAGCGCCGCCAGTTTCGCATCGATAACGTCAAGTTGAGCGCGCTCTTCGGCCCAAGTTCGGCCATCCCAGGACGGCCCGATGGACAGGGCTGTCCGTTACGGTTATGAGGTCCAGGTTATAGCGCTGGCCGGGCTCCTGAAGAGCGCGGACCCCTTCCTTCGGCTCCCGAGCTGCCCCGCACGTTTCATAATCGCGGTCGTTCATCTCGAACAATATATTCACGCTCGAGTTTGGCTGAACCTCTTGGAGCTCCGGCAGTCTGGGAATTACACCGCGTTTGGCGGGGAGCCTTTGCACGGGGTCGGACAGTCTGGGAATCACCCCGCGTTCCTTTGCACCGGGATTGCACGGTGTCTCAATTTTATGGTATATCCTCTGGAATAATTTTCCGTTTCATTACAGGGTTCATTTCGATCGGGGAGACAAATTATCTCTAGTGCGTACTTCGCGGTTAGTTTAAGTCACGAATTGCAGTGAGTTTTCCAGCTTCGAAAGCAATAATTGACGAAATAAAATCTGCAATTGAGAACGTTTCGCTTATTTCTCTTGATAAAAATTGGGCGATGTTTGAATCAGAATTTCCTCGTTTATGCGTAAATATTTGAACATCGTGGAAAGCTTCAATTAAGATGCTGCACACCGATACTCTCGCCCAATACGCCTACGCCAAAGGGTAGGTCTTCTCGACATATTTGCTGTATACTCGAGGCCAGTCTTAGCTTTTCTTCTATTGCGTGTCACCCGAAGGCTTCATCAAAATTAAATATCAAACTCCAGCAATGTAATGGTCTCTTTATATTTCTGTCTTCATACTCCACCAGACACGGAAGCGATATTCAGACTCAACGCTAAATATTTTTCACTGAAAAACAGCAGTTCAAATGAGCGAAGTAGAACCTTCCATAAGCACGCTAGAAATTCGATGGCATTGTTGAGAAAGTCGTTCACGAACTCGAAAACATATCGACTGGGCATGGCGCTCTTTTCCTTCCTTTTCAGACGCACCTTGCACTTGAAAGTGCCTATAAATTCTGCCCCGGAGCGAGTTAGGGAGGGCAGAGCCGTAGATTTTCCTACAGGCCTTCCTGGCCTCATCCGAAAGCTTAGGTGCCTTGCGAGAATATCTTCTCTTATTTTCCAGAGAACATCGCTCCGTTCTCCTGCAGTATTAACTTTGTAGGCCCGTACAAGTTCTTCTTTCGATTGTGAAAATATCTTTTTTATTATTATGGTTACGACGTCCCATTGAGAAACTTCCCAACCTACGTTTCTCCAAGAGAATTCGTCCTTTAAAAATCATCCCAGAATATCGCTTTTTAAAATCGTCAGTTAACCCTCCCCGTCAGAGAAAAAAGACTTGATTTCCGTAAGATTTTTCTTCTCCGTCGAACGAATTTATTCCATTACATTCGTGAGGATTTGAACTGAAACGCTACGTTTCCGCAGCGCACCCCTATTTTAAATCGATAGCACCATACAGAGAAAACACATCTCTTTGCGATAGCAATGAAAATGTCTCATCTCCTAAGTGGAAGCCTCTACACATCTCACGACTTGCATTCCGTGCTTTTGTGCTGGAGCGATGTCTCTTTAATTCGTTTTAGCATTGGAATGATAGAGCGGATCAACTCGCTTATGAAATCCGTAGGTGTCCTTCAGCGGACATGTGCGCAGAAGAAACCACATGCACACATCCTTTGCTTCGGAAGAAATTATTTCACTTATTGAACAAATGATTTCACTTCGGATGAAATTATTGCGCGTCAAACGTACGGCGCTGTGACTCAAAGTGCCAGGACGTTAAAACTGCAACGAAGACCCTATGGAAGAACATACGATTAATTTTAATGTTGTAACAAAGATACACTGAACACCATACACTCCCGTGGTTCCAGTTTGAATTTTGAAGATAATATCAACTTGCTTGTGCGCGAGCACCGAATTTTCATTAACGAACAAACTTTCGTAATTATTCAAGTTAATATCCCATCAAAACATAAAAGGTACTCCGCAGAGAATAAAATAGAACTAACAATCTACTTTACAATAACTAAATTAACAAGATGATCGAATTTTTAGTTGAATAAGAAAATCATTGAAACACATACACCAACCACAAACAACCATGCGCACCTACTATTAAAAGCCACACCTTGCCATGCAGCCGTCACTCTACCTTTGCGTCAGCTAGCCTTCAGCCCCAACTCTTCCCACACATTTCAGCCAGTATACCAGCGAACCCCCCAGATTTTTATTTGAGGGAGGGTGCCTATTTTATACGGCATGGCAAGCCGGCGTGATATTATTTACTGTGGCGGTCATACCGTGCCTGCAAATGGATCCAGCGGCGGCGTTTCATGTTCACAAATGGACAATTTAGGCCCGGGCCTGAATATGATCACGACTGACGATTTCAGCGAGGGTCGTATTAGCGTGGCGCTAAAGCCTGCAGGCTGACGCTGTTCGTCGCTATGCAATGTGCGTGTGCAAGCTTACGTTGGAGTGTGGGTTTGAATGTTGGACAACATTATGCGCTTTGTGACGACTTCTCCGAGGCAACGATACTGAATGTTTCAGGTGGTGCTGATGGTCCAGTGAGGGTGTCAGGTGGTGCTGACGGTCCAGTGAGGGTGTCAGGTGGTGCTGACGGTCCAGTGATGGTGTCAGGTGGTGCTGGCGGTCCAGTGATGGTGTCAGGTGGCGCTCTCTGTTTAGGCGTTGTTCGTAGAAGTTTCCCAAACTTATGGGCGGCTGAATAAACGATTTAATATTCACACAATTATCAATATTGACTAAGCTCAAACCAGTGGATTAACAAGATACGTTGATATCGATACAATTATTTATATATGCCACTGTTTAGACTCGTTCGAAAACGTAAAAATTTCATTTCAAGCCACAACCACAGGAAAAGAGAATATAGTCGAAGCCCTTTAGGGTCTACGTAATTCAAAAGTTCTCCACATAACTTCATTTAACAAAGTACAGCAGGGAATAATAATCTTTAATACAATTTGAAACGAAAAAATATTATATATATATATATATCGCTTCAAAGTCGATTGGTAATAAATATATAATACCAACCGACCACCCTCACAAACACAGACAGCGGCATGCCATCACCACCCGACCTCCCTCACAAACACAGACAGCGGCATGCCATCACCAACCGACCTCCCTCCCAAACAGAGACCCTAAAGGAATTGAGGAGCCGCCTACGAGCATGTCACGCTTGAGTGCGAGCAGCGAATCGTCACACCACGTAGCGCCAACTCTCACGCGAGTTTGTCCTGTTTAGCGAGTGCATTTGGCGCTTTTTGAGGTAGCATCGCTGATATTTTCCGCTGTACCGCTAACATCAAAGAGAGCAGCCGACAACAGCTCATGAAAATATATTCAAGCTTTTACCGTCGAGCTCGGTAGTGATGCATTTATTATTGACCCTGACTGGAGTGACGTACTGATCATTTTAATGTACCGATAAATTCATTATTTTCATTATTTCATTATTTTTGATACGTCGACCATTTACATCCATCAATTCAACTCATTACCCAAACAAACACCGATTCAGAGTTTGCCGTCTCCGTATGTGCTCAATAATTCTGGAGAGTGATATTGGTAAATCGATGAATATCAATGAACGTCATGCATAAATCGGATAACCTTCAAGTCCCAACTTCTGTAGTTTGTGTACGCCGCGCGCAGCTATTGAATGTTGGCAGCACGGCGTAGACAGCCACAGCAGAGGGATGAGCGACGCACTCGAACACAGCCCTCCGCGATTCGAGATTGAATTATAGAATTGGATTTTCCTCTTGCTTTGATACACCCCACTCGCGTAAAAGTCGTCTCTGCAGCCAGTGAACGTGTTGTCCGAGCACTCCGTAGTGTTATTGACCAGAGTGGACCCTAGTATTACTGACCAGAAATAGTGTTTCCTCAATATTGCTCTTCGTACGTTGTGAGCCTAGTGCAGGACGCAAGAGAAATACAAGACTGCAGGCCTGACCTAGAAAGTCCTGGGATATTGCTCCCAGATTTGGCGCACGCCCTCGCGCCAGGATTGATTTTTAATCCTCCACCGAGACTTCATCTGTTCCTCGAGCTCAGCGCAGGCAGCCTCGAGTAAGCTGCATAAGAGTATGTTCGGTCTGGAGGCCGTGAGGGGAGCGTGGGCCGTGAGGGAAGCGTGGGCCGTGAGGGAAGCGTGGGCCGTGAGGGAAGCGTGGGCCGTGAAGGTGGAGTGGGTTAGGTGGAGTGGGTGACCCGTCTTTAATATAACTGACTAGTTGCAGCACTCAAGCCCAGGCCACACTGGTGTGCCAATTTTCAGTCATGTCTAGGTTGAGGCTTCTTTCCTTAATTAAAGAGGCACTCCACCTCGAGTATCGGACCCTGGAGCCAGAACAAACGAGTCGTGTTTTTATGCTGTGCTGCCTGTTCCGAGCTCTAAATTTACCTGGATTTTACGAAAACAAATCCTGGTGATTGCTTTACGCGTGTTTCAGACATCCACATGAAAAAAGTTCATCAAAAACTTAAAAAAAAAACAGGTCCACGAAGGGCTACCCCTCCAAAGCGCGTTGCCCCTCTAAAGGGTAAAGTAAAGAAGCCGGCAGAAAATTTTCCGTAATTCGATCCAAAAGCGGACGGTTCCTCCGCGGCGGGCACCGCTTCAAGAAGCTCGTGAACAACAAACGACGCCTCAAAGGAAAAGTAAATTCATCGCTGCTACAGCTCTGACTTGGAAAAACGAGACCGTGAACGATGGAAAACATGAGAGCGGCCCCCGTAATTGGCCGGCCCGAATAATCAGGAGCACCTTGTGAAGAACGAACGACTTCATTGAGCGTTAATTGGCCAAAATTGTGCACGGCCGTCGACGCGGTAAACAAGAATCCTGAAACGAGGCAATCCAAAATAGCGACTCAACCTCGCGCGCACCGGCGGGGTCCTACGAGGTCCTGTAGCGCAAGGCTGCTCCTAGTGTTGCGTACACGGCTAAATGTGGTCTGACTGCAAATGTACATAACACCGAAACTGGTTTTGGGTGCACAGCTAAATGTGGTCTGACTGCAAATGTGCATAACACCGAAACTGGTTTTGCGTACACAGCTAAATGTGGTCTGACTGCCAATGTGCATAACACCGAAACTGGTTTTGGGTGCACAGCTAAATGTGGTCTTACTGCAAATGTACCGAACACCGAAATTGGTTTTGGGTACACAGCTAAATGTAGTCTTGTACAAATACGCATGAGGCTGTAGTAAGTTTTTTGCGGAAGGCATAGCGCAGTAGTATTACATAAATAATTTCTATCATTATAGGATGAAGGTATTATAATAAACACCATTCCATAAATCTGTCCTAACCAATTTCAGCACCACACGAAAATAAAATCAAGTTAAAATGCGTAAACGAAGCTTCAAGTCTCAATATGAGGGTGGCGGCAGCCCCGTACAGTTGTCACGTACAGAGGCAGAATTTACAGAGTTTACAGAGGCACTTTCCGTCTCTTGGAGAGACGGGAAGTGGAGTGAGGAGGAGGAATGAATGGAAGCGACACAAGGTCTGTCGCACGGCCTGCGCCACTCTGAGTGACAGCGGCGCCGTAAAGATAAGAGTGTGAGTACCAGCTCCTGCAACAGGTGTTGCCGCCTCAGCTCTGAGTAGGTGAGGAGGCGCTCACAATGTGGAGGTGCACGGCTGAAATTTCCCTACAAACGGCTAAAAGGAAAGGCAAAAATACGAAAGTCTACGTCAAAGAACTGAAGTAAGGTAAAGAACTTTACACCACTCCTTTTAGGTTTTAAAACGTAGTAAAGAAAGACAAGGAAATAACGGGTTACGTCAAAGAGCCAACACAAAAAGTTAAAAAAAATAAAGGGATTCGAAAAACCGCTGGTAAAAAAGCAGGGAAAATATACAGGCTAAATCAAAGAGCTAAGAAAAATTGGAAATTAAAGGCCTAAGTCAAAGTCGAAAAAAGAAAGGTAAGAAACTGTAAAGGTAGATTCAAACCGCTCAGCATCATAGCAAGAAAAAAATCTCAGTCAAATCGCCTGAACCGCGAAGTCAAACGGCAAGGTGCGGCCTCACAACCAAACCACGCAGGAAGCGTCACGGGCGTTGACCAAGGAGCGCCAGATGCACGGCAGCCGGCCCCGCATCTCGGCGCCAACATCTCCCTTCAACATCAAAATCTGTTCAAATGCAGAGCATGAACTCGTCGCTCAGACTGGCGTAACTCCAGCCAGCGCGCTTGTTGAGGGGGAAGCAAGCTCGAAATGAACAATTCTCCTCGACGTCGTTCTCGATTTTCTGTATTACACTCGTGCGTGCAGTTGTGCACCACAGCTCGAACTGTATGCGACGTCACCATGGTCGGTGTTTATTCGGAAACGACTGACTCATTTCAAGTGGCGGAACTATACAAAGATCCTTTCAAAACCTGATCGATTTAGCTCGACGAAAATATTCAGTCGCTGATTGTTGTTTTTTTCGGCTAGGTTTAATTAAACGGCCCTTACGATACATTATAACTAGACGCAAGTCGCCAACAGCGATGAAGACTGTTTCTAAATTTTGATACTTGGTCAGATATTCCGCCGCTCTCAACGGGCACTGCCTGGAGTTCAGTTGTTCTCTGGACGCTTGATGGTCACAGCACAGAGAGAACGGTGACACCGGGAGACAATGGTAATAGAGGTTCTATCGTTCTAACTTATTGCCTGTACATTTTTGCTGGTAACATAACTCATAAATGAAGCGTGAAAATGTAATAGAACGTGTATATTTTAATGTAGGTATTTAGTTCTCCACGACTGATTTTTGCCCGTTTACGGATAAGCATTTACTCAGCAACTGGAGGTTATTTTTCGTTCAAATTTTAGGATTTGTTTAGATGATCGACTGACTACTACGGTTTCCATAGAAATTACCCACATTATTAAGAAAAACACTACGCATTTATGGGTTACGATGGCCAAAATAAAGTAAATTGTGTCCTTATAGACACTACACGTATGATACCTATGGACCTAACGCTTCAATAAGGGTTTCGACGGGATTTCAAATCGCATACAATTGGAATTCTAGGTGGTACATACCGCGACGATACTTTAAACTATCCAAAATAACCCTCGTGTTAACATGTTGGCTGCGATGTGTGTACACGTTCCTTGAGTTACGTTGTTCCTTATCAAGGTTAGCTTTGAATTCGGGGACACTTTGGCGTTTTGAAGTTAGACGGGTCTCCTTCATGATTACTCTCCCTCTCTCTCTCTCTCTTTACTCAAATTAATGGTCTTACTTCAACGCTGGAATGGAAACCTCTCGTGTCCCATACCCTTAGTTCACTTCCCATTTTTATCTTATAGATTTAAGACTAAAAGACCCTCCTTCACGTCACCTTGGATATAGGGTTACAAGTTACCAGATTTAGCATCACCAGTTACAAGATTTAGGCAAACCAGCGTCAGGGTTACTATTCAAATACGAGTTACCTTTCAAGGGAAATACGCAAGTACCGACACACAAGCAAACCATTACGTAACACTGGAATGAATTCTTTCATTGGTAAACCCATGAGTTAGGGCGCGAGGAACGCGGTGAGACGCAAAACTTCTGCCTGCAACACATCTCTCAGAGGTCAACGAACATCGCCGTGAAGAGGGAGAGGAAGCTCTAAATTAACGATAGACTAGATTATTAATTAGCCTAAAGCTCCGTGCCCGCATCAAATGTAAACGAAAGAGCGAAAAAAGACCATTTAGAATGGACTATGAAAAATGTAGAATTTATGTACAGGTGAGTTCTCACGCAAGATTCCAAGCGCCTAGATGCAACAAGTAAAGAAAGAACAAGAAGAAAATATAAAGAATACCCAGAAGAAGGCATGAAAATGGAAGCAAAGTGGGAGCGAAATATAGTAGGCACGAAAGCCCAGCTAAAGCTGGGACACAAATCATCGACACGACAAAGCGAGTTTTCGTTTGAAGGAGCCAGAATCGCTCTCGAAATTCCCGAGGCAGTTTGAGAGGCCGTCGCTTCAAACGCAAGCATGTTTCGGTGGCCGGCACCAGCAGGTCCGTCTCCACGGCAGAGCTCTGAGGTTCTTGCTGCTCAGTGAACACGCCTCTCGTGCGAAGCGGTAATGGCCAAAGCATATTGTGGGCGTAGCGGCGGGGCATGTACACTGCTGACGTAGAGGCAGGGTCGGGCAGGGCATGGACACTGCTGACGTAGAGGCAGGGTCGGGCAGGGCATGTACACTGCTGACGTAGTAGGAAGTTCAAAGCAATGTAAACCAAAGTCAAATGTCCCCCAGCAACCTTAGGTAATATATAGCAACACTGCAATTATGATTTCCCATGCAAGTATAATTATAGCGTGTGTTCAGTAGCTTGAAGTTCGAATTATGAGAACATTTCACGTTTGTTGGTCCGAGTGGAGGTAATTTCTCAATTCGTCACAGTACAATTCGCTTTGAAGGATAAATTAGCAAAAATAATTCCCAAGCGACCAACGAAGAAAAATTATGCCTTTCAAGAAATTATATCAGGCATGATACATCACTGCGCAGCGAAGGATTTATTAAAATAAAAAGTGAATTAGTAAATGAACTCGCATACGGTAGAGCGCCATGATGCACGAGTCCTTCATTCATGAAAGCTCTAATTTCTGAGAACTTCTTCTTTGAGACCATCTATCCTAATAATAACCTTACCGCTCTACTGATTAGTTCCGTGCCCGCATCTGAAGGAATTCGAGAGAGAAAATGCCCGTGGGTCCAGATTCCCGGGTCCGTATTCCTAATCAGCGAGACTGTGTCAGAGACGGCAGTCCCGTATCAGTGATACAGAGAAATGTATTACTTCACAAGAAGTTGGCCCTAAATAAGAGGACATCTTGAGGAATTAATATCGTAGGTCCCTGACGAAACGAAAATGGATCATTTGCTGCGTCATTTCCGACGTGGCGCGTGTGCTAGTATAGAGTAATTAAGGAAATTGTGCCCAACGTCAAGAATTATGGGTCAGAAATCGTACTAAGCTTCTGATTCATTAATTAACTCGTACCTTGCAGCCAATACTCGCGAATTAAGGCGCTATTCCGTATCGGTTCTAGAGATGCAAATGCTGAAAACATCAACTGGGTCTATTTATTTATCAGTCGCGCGATGCGTCGAAAAGTGACGAGACTGTGTATATTTATTCTCAAGATGAACAGTATTTTCCAAGTTAAGCTTGTAACGGGTCACAAATGTTGTTCGCCGTTTATTTTGAAATGAACTCATCAGGGCGAAACCGTGTTCATCGAGACGCTGCCATACATCGTATTCTATCAAATAGAACATTTCATTTCCTTCAGAATACCTTCACTCGCGATACGATGTTCAGTATCCCATGTACGACTCCACCGCATTACAGCGCGGCTCACAGAAACATTCAGCACTAAAAAATGGATAAATGGGACAGAGTCTCCTACTAACCAAGTAACCCACAAACTGCGTATCATCATGAATGTTATCATTAAGTAGTGCTATTAAAGTTAGTATTAGTACTATGAACACTAGCTCGCAGGACCCGCGAATAATTCGCGAATCTTCAAGAACGGAGATTTATGATCAAGTTGTAGCATAGATACCGCAATGATCTTAGTATTTAATGACGAAGGGTGTGACACACATATACATAGTTATTTATTAAAATAAGGGACCCCCAGGATCCATATTGAAGGTTAATATTTGGCGACATCCACTGAATAAAAAACCCAGTGGATGTCTCCAAATATTAACCTTCAATATACATAGTTACAAGCGAATTGAAACCTAGATTAACAAGTAGCGTTATTACCCAACCTTCGTGATCAGCTCAATTATTTGAGGCATATGGCGCGTTACAGCGGCAACGCTGAAGGAGCCGCACACCAACGCACCAGAGGTGCACACCAACGCACCTCTGAAATACAAGCAACGCTCTCGAAGCCATCGCTCGGAGATACACAGACAAGCAGGATCACATCAATGCAAATGCACTGCCAAGGTGACCGAGAGAGACCCCAGCATCCGTAAATAAGCTCTTATGAAAGGCACCATTGTGGCTAAAATCGCTTCCAGGAAACGCAATTTTTTGCTCGCGTCGACAGACCAGAGGAGTGCGCACTGGTACTCTTTAAGTACACGTCGACAGGAAGTGACCACTCCGCGTTCCGTAAAGGCCGCCGACGTTAAATTGAACGACGCTTTAGCATTTTAAAGTTTGAATGCCTGTTTTTATCGCACTTGCTCTCACCCGTTCCTCCGAACAACACTTCACAGGTTATTTTTTCCATGAATACTACACGAATAAAAAAAATTTTCATGAATGTAGAGCGCATTGCGTCACGCGCTCTCGTCGCGACCGTAACGCATTGAAATGCGTCCTTGATGGAGACCCCTGCACAAGTAGGCACGTCAGGGGCTATTGAGGCTAATGAGAGCAGCAATGCCCAGGGCTGGGATGAAAAGCAAGTCCTCCAGATGAACGGACCTGTGATCTGGAGATAAGGAGCATAACGAGAGGGATAAGTGACCTTCGTAGAATTTTTTAATTCCCCGTGTTTTTAGATAGGTCAAATGTGAACTCCTAAGGTTCCTAAATGTGAATAATGTTGTGAATTTTGCGAGTTTCCACTTCGTAACGAGATTGGGGCAGGCAGCTGGTGAGAGACACGAGGCAGCTGGTGAGAGACACGAGGCAGCGGGTGAGAGACACGAGGCAGCTGGTGAGAGACACGAGGCAGCGGGTGAGAGACACGAGGCAGCTGGTGAGAGACACGAGGCAGCGGGTGAGAGACACGAGGCAGCGGGTGAGAGACACGAGGCAGCGGGTGAGAGACACGAGGCAGCTGGTGAGAGGCACGAGGCAGCTGGTGAGAGGCACGAGGCAGCTGGTGAGAGGCCAGCACCAGCTGCAGGTAGCCAGCTGCGGCCTTGGGAGGCGAGGGCACACATTCCAGCCACTACCCTACATGGGCAGCCAGCTAAAGCCACCTGGCAGCTGGTCCAGCCATTTGACAGACAGTTGGTTGCTCAAAACCTGCGTCAGGATCTCAATACAGGCGAAGCTTCCAAATGGAACGACGTCTAATTGGACCACCAATTCAGACACCACGGATTCCCACGGGAACGTAGGCGTGCTTGCACTTCCTAACTAGCAGGTAATCATGCAAGCACGGCATTCACATGCGCTAAAGAACCTCGAATACATCGTTATTACCATATAATTATTTGCAAGTTCATGCTCTCTAGCCTCACGAAATGCGATCTCGAGAGAGTGAAGAGAACGAATGACTCAGCAAAGACTATGGAAAAAAGGGAATCTATGCACGAGGTGTGTTCCCACGCAGGACCCTCTGCGTATAGAAGCAGCAAATTAAGAATGAAGAGGAAGGTAAGACGAAGAACAGATAGCTAGGAGGAGATGAAAATTGAAAGATATCAAATGAACACGAAAGACAGAAGTCCCGAAGGTTTATCTACAGCAGAGGTAACCCAACAGTGACATCACCTGCAACACACTCCCTATGACTGGACCAAGTCGCCACGCGTTTCCACGCGTACCAAAGCACACGCTGGAGAAGACAGAAAGCGACCGGGTGACTAAATAAGCGGTGACCTTGTGGGGGTCACGTGAGACGTACACAGGGCGACCGCACGTCGGAGCGTGTCCGTGCGGTGGTGGTGGTGGTGTGTGGTCTGTCAAATACCACACGGCGGAGCGTGTCCGTGCGGTGGTGGTGGTGTGTGGTCTGTCAAATCATCAGGAGCAGACGCACTGCTAACCCATAACCGTATGACCCTTGTTAGCAAAATTAGGCCAAAAGTAAGGAGTATTTTTGAATCGCATCTTGGCTGGTCTTGCAAATGCATTGAATTTCGGCGAATTAGAAGCACGTCCTGTGTTTATTTTGCGCAGTAAACTGCTTTTTTTCTTCACGATCATCAACAACACTGTGACACTAACAACGTTATAACACTACCAATAGCATAAAAAAATACCAATAGATTGGTTATTAGTTAGATTAAAGCCTCCTATCCGCTTAAAATGTAACACAACCAATGACATCGTAACATTCCTAAAATAACAAGTAACCCAAAAATCATCAATTTCATGTAACATTTGTAGTAAAAAAAATTCCAAACAACCGCCGCACGTTCGCAAAATTGAGCTTCACTAATTCCACCGGTCCAAACCGGAACGCTATGAAGGTTAATGGGATAAAAGCATAAATAAGACGTACGAGCATTTGGAAGAACAGATACCGAAATTCGGGTCCGATACTAGCACTGATGCGGGCGAGCCTGAGAGCCGCGCCTCTTATTTTCTTTCGTGCACGATGTTGGCCGATGGAAAACTCGGCTTTTATGAAGCACAATCGCGCCGGCCGCCTTCACGAGCTCAACAGCGAGTGCAGCACTAAAGCGCTCTGGTCACGAGAAACCGATACCTCTCGATGAGACCACTCGGGCAACGACGACTTCGGGAGAGTATAACCGAGATATTTTCGCTCACCCATCGATAATTGTATAAATATTTGGTAAAAATAGGAGGCGAAAATTTGTGGATCACTAGACCACCCACCTTACGTTGGGCCATTATTGTACCGTCCAATTCGAGCCTCTAATGATGCTTCTTTACTTCCTGACAAACAACCAAAGTAAAATAGAATAATTCATTCACTTTAGTCCTAATGAACCGTAGCTATGATACGATTGAAAACCCCTTAATTACGGAGGGACGAGTTCTGAATTTTTTAACTTTATTATCCCACTATATAATAATAGCCCAGTATTGCTTGGTTGGTCCGTCCGTCTCTGTCACGCTTTTTAGAATTTCGATACCGTAAATAAAAGGGCATCTTAAGAATGTAGGAATTTGTCCCACCATTATTGGCGGGGCGCGTCAACTAGTTATTACTAACTACTAGACTACTAACAACTCAATAGTCTGCAGGATTAGAAGCAAGCAAGATAACATACAAGCAAGATGATCAGTGCCTTATTATTGTACTACACCACCCTTTAAAGCCTTTCATGATTCTTCCTTATTCCTTCACAAACATCTAAAACCAAAGAAAATAATTCATTCCCTCAAACCCCAATAAACCGTAATCATGATACCATGGAAAACCCTTAACTACTGAGAGATGAGTTTTGAATTTGAGCCCTAGGGTATTACTGAACAGCGTGTCAAGCTTCAAACAAGCAAGATGATCAGAGTTCTAGTACAGGGTGGCCTATAAGTAAGGTACCCTTACGGACACCTGTAGCACTGATACCTTAACAAATGTTCAGGACACAATTTCATGAAAGGGTACCTTACTTTGGGCCACCTTATATTACATAGTAAGATAGATAAATATCACAGATGCTTCGGCTAAAAAGTTACACTGGGAATTTAGGCTACACCGGTGTCGAGTTTGAAACAACTGAAGTTTTTAAGTCCGCCTCGCCTTAATGGCCTTATAATGTGGCAGTATGAGGCTACCTGCAGCTGGTGCCCCACAACACCTCCGTGGGAGGGCATGGGGCAGCTGGTGCCTCACAACAGCTCCGTGGGAGGGCATGGGACAGCTGGTGCCCCACAACACCTCCGTGGGAGGGCATGGGGCAGCTGGTGCTCCACAACACCTCTGTGGGAGGGCATGGAAAGCTCCAGTGGCTCGTGCAGATTAAATTAAATTATAGGTTAGATGAAAGCTACGATCCACATGAAATGTCTTCCAGAGAGAACAAAAAAAGTGTTCCATTGAGCATGGACTTCAGGAAACGTACGATTCCCACACAAGAGCTCCTGCGCATAGAAACAAGTTTAGAAGTGAAAAAAATTAAAGATAAAAATTTATCAGCAATCAAGGCGTGAAAACGGAAAAAAGCAAACTGGGCACGAAAGATAGAAGTCCCGATGGCCTAAGTAGAGCTGAAATATGGTAGATTGATGTTCCTTTTGGGAAGCGAAATTTTGTTCAGAAAAATTAGACCAACGAGCAGCTAAAAATTATTCATCAGCTGACTGGTCTTATTTTTCTTGCATTACGTTGTATTACGTCATATTAGAGCTTGGCAACCATCGCTCATTGTACGCGATTCCGACCGTGCGACTCATTTTCACTTTAAAGTTCTTTTCCAGTTTTAGGCTCACCTCCATTTCACCTAGCAAACTTCTGACGAAGATGTGAAGTTACAAGACTATCTCTTGAACGCTGCCCGCGTTTCCGACGAGGATAGCCTAAACCACTTCTACGGAGCCACCAAAGACACGCAGAAGGATGACTCTCACAGCGCTTCACAGTTCCGAGTGTCGCTACGGGAGGCATTTATTCAGAACAAGTCCTTAACATTTGACAGAGCAGTGCAGGCACCAGGGCCACCAGGCCAGGCGCCACCAGCAGCTCAGATGAGACGCTGGTGGCAGGCCGCAGCGCGCTTCCAGGCAGGACTGCAGCGATGAGCGCAGGCATGCAGTGACGGCTTGGCGTAGTGGGGGGCGGCCTTGGGGGCTCTGGGCTGTGGAGCTATGAGGGGGAGCAGAGTAGTAAAGGGACCCACCCGTGGCAGAATGTCATTTCTAACTCCAAGAAGTGAGCCTTGAGATACTCGCACGGACGTTCCCTCCATACGTAAAATGTACTTCGAACTATCAGCAGCTCTACAGCATTTCATTCGAAGCTTAAAACGCACACGGAAGTTCTTACTCGTATTTCTCTACAAAATGCAGCAGAATAATTCACATGGAATAGAACAACCGTTCACAACTCGACACAAAATATAGACGCATAATAACCAAAGTCACACGGCGCAAACATCACTACACAGCAACCCGCCACCCACCAGCGACTTGCCGGGGTGGGGAGGGCGCTACGACGCACTGGGGTGTGTCCGCTGCTGGGGGGCGCTACGACGCACCGGGGTGTGTCCGCTGCTGGGGGGCACTCGGCGGACCCGGGGNCACGCAACACTGCCTTACAGTTTCCGGTCATTTTATCCGCCTTGAGGAAGAGTACATCAATCCGTACGCCCGATGAGGACTGTTTTTTACGCGCGTATTTTATTTTGTACGCGGATTTTCCTACATTCGATTCGCGAACATTTTAAATCGATTTTTCGGAAAAAACACGAAAACTTTCAATCACGGGTTCATCTTTATTTAACACGCGGCCATTTAAGGCGCGGATTTTCTAGAACTCAACGCGTTTTTGATCTTAGGCCGCAGAAATTTGAAGGCGGGTCCATCCTTTTTTAACTCGCGATCAATACTACTTATCCATTAGGCAGAGCGCATATAACACTTCAACACACGGCCAAGGACTGTTATAAGTTGTCTTTTATCGTACCAGTGTTTGAGGCGGCCTTGTAGGCGGTGCAAAGTGCCTCCTGCCATCCAATCGGCCGGAAACGTCGATCGCACCAAAACTCTGGAGCTGTCACAGCGAGATCCGTGTCCAGTCCCCTGAAATTTACGGATGACGGATACACACACCCACCACACCT
>VOMN01009154.1:0-29157 GCA_014899125.1 Orchestia grillus
ATGCAACTCAAAGTTTCTGAAAAAGTGTTCCCCAGTGTTATTAAATGCTGACCTAGACATAGCCAGGTAGGCAGCACATTGAGCTGCTGCGGAAATAGCATGTTATCTTAGTCGATGATAATAATTATCATTGTAATATTGATCCATGTAATCACTTCTACTTTAGTTGTTACTGTTCTGACTCGGAACTGAGACGACGGTCGAGATGGAGCAACTGACCCATGAACAAATCGCTTCAAAAAAAGAAGAAAGAGTGCAAATATAATACCGTCAGAAGGAATTGGCGTTAACTTATCATAAGCCTATACCTTAATAAATAAGAAGAAAAACAGGATGAAAATAAGGATAATCCTACTAAAAGATTCTGAGTCTAATTTGTATTCAATAAAACCAAATTAAAAATCCCCACTTGAATTTTTGTTATTGTATGAACTGGTATCATGAATAAAATGTTTTATCAGAATTTTCTTTTAACTAATATACACTTCACTCACTCAAGAAGTGAGTATCAGTCCTGTTCTCCCTCCCCAGCAATAACACAAGCACGCAGGGGCCCTGGTAGCGTTGGAAACATCATTAAGCCATTTATTGAGAGCAAAATCTTTGGGAAAGTGTTCTTGCCTGTGAATGATTTTGCATCTACATAATCCAGTGCACATATAAGTAATGTATTCTCCTTCAGAAAAAGGTTAATATTTCAACCTGCTAAAATACAGAGAAGCATTTTTTTCTATGAACAAGATTCCGCTGCAAATTTTCAGCGCAACTTCATAAGAATGATCTTTTGAACTGTGGAAAAAATAATACGCCTATTTTCCAATCGTAATTTCTTGTAGTATATATCTTCATTGATAAGCCTCTGCGACGCCTAACACAAAACCACCCTACAACGTTTTGGGTTTTTTAAAATGCAACTGTTCTCATCGTAGGAATGTTGCAACGGAATTCCACATTTTGTACTTTCTTATTCCTAATCCTAATTTTATTTTTAATATTATTTTATTTAGTTCTTCTAATACGTATCGCACTCTGCTTAGGGTTTCGTAAAAATAACAGCTTTTTTACCCAGAGTCTCATACACCTTGTGTAACCTGAAAGCATAGCATCCTATATACATTATACACGTCTTGACTGACTCAAGATTTACATTAATCTTTTACAAAGTACACGCGGTACTATTCTGAAACCAAGTCGCACATGCGTCTCAGCTGCAACTTTATTCCCGAACAGACTTACTGTCCCACGTCTGCTTTTCCACGTCACAGGTGGCTAATTTTATCGACATTGTTCCTCCACCCGCCGCCCCTCAGAGTGACGTCGCTCAGCTACGCCTGACGTCGATAGCCCCGCTTGAGAAGAGCAGTCTTCGCAGGGCCGTGCGTTCGCCACGCCGTGATTGTGTATGTGCCGTGCTAAAGCCTCTATTTGACACTTACTGCCGCTGCATAATCAAAGGCTCACCTTAAACTACGAACGCTCTCAAATCTCAGACAAGAGGTTCCATTCAGGTCTTTCTGGCTCGGTTCCTCGAAATCAGTAGACTCAACGCAATGCAAATTTCAGAAGGCACGTAGAGGGCGAAAACGGTTCGCTTAATTTAAGTAAATTTTAACTAGATTTTTGTGGGATTATTAGAATTACTACAAAAATGACGGTAAAAATGTTTTTAAATTGTACAAACGAGTTTCTTCCGACCATAATAAGAGCTCGTCATTATCGAAGTCTCTTCACATCTATTTGCACAAGTGTACGATCAATACCACCTAAAATACCGGTCGTGCAAAATGAATAGGCACACTGACAATTTAATTCCCAATACCAAAATGCACCTATCACAGAAATAAAAGTTTACATGATAGGGAGAATCATGAAATATTGCAGAGAAAAGATCAAATGTAGGGGAAGATCATCGCATGTGAGAGCTCTGAGCACGTGACTAATTCAGGGCCCGGGAGTGTCTGAGAACAAGTGATGTATGGCGTGGGACGGTCATCATCGATCTCGATGTGAAGGTCCAACACCTGCGCGTCTATGCGCATGGGGCAAAAAGGGATTATTCAACATGGGACTTTACAACACACTCTCTTTATGCATCTCAACACCAACACACAGGCACACGTTACATGAAAGGAATACACAACATTGAACTAAAACCCAACTTTCCTTTCCGATGTCAATACTACAACACAGGCACACATTACAAGAGGGACTACTCAACATTGGATTTTAAAACCTACTCTTTTTCCTAACATCGACACCAAAACACACGCACAGGAACAAAGATAAAAAACTAGAACTTTTCAGTACAAATTGATAGTTGCTTGAACCCGGAATTTCCTTGCGGAAATTCTTCTTCCTTATAGCTAGCGCTGAAGAAACTGCAAAGCGAGACAGGAAAATGTATTTCCCACGCCCCAAACCAACAGAATTTTGGCTACTGGATGGACAATACGGCATTTTCCAGGAAACCACAATAACTAAGTCGGCGGTCGACACACTAGACACATCTCGTCAGAGAAGGCAAGACAAGACCAGATGATATGGGAAGCGAAATCTGTGCAACCAAACAAAAATTTGTTTCCAGTAGGTGGCGCAAGGTACACATCGAACCTCCATCAACAGTGCATTGTTGAGAAATTCTAATCCGTACTACATAAAAGCTTCAATGTACATGTATTGCCTATTTTACTACGGTAGCAAACCAGTTGAATCATAGTTCGGAAATATTTCCTGAAGTATACAGTCTGCTACTACAAGTAAATGAAAAATTCAGTGAAAATTCACGGAACAACGAGGAAATTTCAAGTCACCTATATTATATAGGTAGCCAGACTGAAGAATTGCAGCAGCAGTATTGATAGCAGAAATATCTGGACAGAATATACGATAAGGCGATGGAGTACACGTTCGGCAAAATAGCAATTTCTGTCGATGGAAATGTGGTCCGTGAGCCGGAGGCAGAGCCCACACTTCCGATCAGCTCTGCTGACATTGAAAGCACGAGTTGGGAGCGCACCAAATCCGAGCTCGGGGCCGCTTGAGCAGGCTAGTCTTAAATATGCAGCAGGAAGAGCATAAATTGAAGGGTTTACATGACAAACAGATTAACTCCTAAGCTCAGCCTCTGCAAAAGAAGGACCAGCACTCCAAAGTGGAGCTAGCCTCACACCGGGGAAAATGACCGTGCCATTATTACAGGTTCAAACGAGCCCAGCGTGCTTAGCTCGAAATTTGGTGAATAAATGTCGTGAGTGTGTGACATGTGCGTCTATTGGGCGTGCAGTCACGAGAATTATGCAGTCGTAACACGAATAACCTTTGACTGCCCTGCAAATGAGGTTGAACTCGGTTCAAGCAGGCTGCAAAATTGCGAAGTTGGACGCAACTTTTCTTTGAGCGCAGAAGAAGAAAAACATCGAGCGACGGCAGGCCATGACGCTGGCATTTTCTAGCACAGCGTGAGGAGCAACACTTGCAAAAACAAACGCATTAGGAGCAACGGAACGCAAGCGCTTAAACATAATAGAAGGCAGCGCAAATGAACTGACGCTGGTTCCGAGCAAGTAAAGAGAGCAATAACATGATTTTTCAGCATTTGTTTTCAATTCGAGTTGAACCAGAACCTCTAACGTTTCATAAATACATTTTTTGTTTTATAAAAATAATTCTTCACAAGATCGAAAAGGATGTAATTGGAAATACATCAGAAGGAGCTCACGGAAAATGTATACACAAAGCAGCTGTTATACTACCAGGCACAGTAAGACGGTACGCTTCCTTTCCAAGAAAAGTACAAAACCATCAGTCTTTTTGATGCTTTATAAAATATAAGCCTCGTAGTTTTTCTCAAAAGAAAACTGGTAGACTATTTTACTGAATATCTAAAACTTGAAGAGCCTCACGTTTCCAACCTTAGAAAGCCCCGACTCTTCAGCTTTCCTAGAGTCTAAGGAGACACGCACATACTTCTAACACTGGATACACTGAATCAATTCGCCACTAGAAAATCGTCCACATGAACGTCACAAGCAAAAAACACAAGACACTATATCCATGTCATTTGATAAGTAAACAATGTTCCTAAAATACCGCCTATGGAAAGTACCACAGGGAACAACACGGAATGAGAATGCGACAATTGCACCTCCGGCCTCGGTTCGCAGAGACAGAACAGGCGCAAGAAGCAGAATTGTCTCCCATGAGAAGATGTCGCTCCAGAAATAATCGAGGCACAGTCGAGGCTTCTGAGCCTCAAACGAAGCCTATTACGATCGACAGCATTGGGGCAGGGTGCCGAGTGGGAGCAGGGTGCCGAGTGGGAGCAGGGTGCCGAGTGGGAGCAGGGTGCCGAGTGGGAACAGAGTCCCGAGTGGGAACAGAGTCCCGAGTGGACAAGGAAGGAAGAGAGCTGGTGGGGGAGAACCAGAACTGGTGTTACCGTTAGTAACAACCGTCAGCAATCCAACGCAAGAAAACTTACTGAAAATGACTATAATGAATGATGCGTAGAGAGGCTGAAGAATACGGGCAATAACATACTTATTTTTTGCGGACAGTTTGCTTGAGCGAACGTGTTAGCGCCACGTCTCATTAACTCCAGGTCAGAAACGTTTCAATAAACAACAGCGGTGAACAACTTTAAGCAAACCTTAGCACGAATAATGTCAAAATTGGGCGCTTGCGCTACACCCACTCCGGTAACGAGCACCACCAAGGACCAGGAGAGGCCCACCACCAAGGACCAGGAGAGGCCCACCACCACGGACCAGGAGAGGCCCACCACCAAGGACCAGGAGAGCAACGTACCGACAGAGGTTCAGGACACGGAGGGGCAACAGCGGAGCGTGTAGCGTGAGAATCGGTCTGTTCCTTCTACAGCTCCGAGTTGTTGAATTCATTCAACCCTATTGACTTTCCTCGTCACAAATACTTTCAACCCATTAAGCAGGATTTATTTGTTCAGACAAAGCATCGACATCGACAAAAACTGACATACATAAAAGCGCATTCAAAATATTTCCTTCGACACCATAAACAGAGACTACTCAACTAGGAGATAATTAATTTTGCTTGAAAAAGTGCTAAGATAATTCATATTTTGAACATCAATAGAACAAGTTCCCCTACCCATACAACAAAATTCAGGGCAGTGTAGGGGCTTTTTTGACTGGAACTACATCGATAGTCCTGCAATAAACTAGGCTTGATCAAAAAGCCCTTTAAGATCAAAAAACGGGCCGCGGGACGACGGTCGGCCGACAACGCAGTCGAGAACGGAGTGTTGCCTTTGGGGCCATTTAATGCGGCGCTGGAACACGGTGTTTATGATGACGCCGTGTGATAGTGGCCCACAAATTAATGGTCTCTCCAAACTGCCTAATAATAGAGCGAAGAGTCAAGAGCGTGACGGTTTGAGCGCCTGTTACACGCAGTAACAAAGCTGCTGTAACAAATGCGATCGGCGGCACGGCGAGAGAAGATGAACGGCTGCGGATAAGCCAAAAGTCTGCCCGCCGCCTTATAGGGAGGCGCCTCTTGTCAAAGCTATCAGAGGCTCGCCATCCACACCTGGACCCAATCTGAAGAACGCTTGCGTAACAAAAACCGCATCGGAGCCAAGAAACTTGGTCAAACTCAGAGCAGAGAAGAAGGATCTTCTCGAAGGTTACAGTAGTTCTCTTCCACAAGCCAGTAGGAACAGTGCCAACTCATATATAAAATAAATGGCAGTAGAGAGGAAACTTATTAATTATCTAACAGTTTTACAAATTTAACTAAAAAATGAAACATTTTTTCTCGATCATATGTTTGCTCACCCGTTTTCTTAACTGGTGCAACACAGATGTTGGAGAGAAACCTTCAGACAAATTAAGAGAGTCTAAACGCGTCAATCAGAATTTCGTTTACAGTTTATGCCAAATCGAACACCATCCCGACAATGAATTGTTTGCTCCCACTTCATAGTTCCTAAGAACAAGGCAAGTGAATACGACATGGCCCTAAGGACCTGTAGCACTTATGAATCAATCCTGAAAAAAATCTCAACCTTCATACTAAAAATGAAGAAAAAATGAATAAGTGTTGGTGAATTCAAATGTAACAATTTCTCTCACAGCTATTGAATGCAATCTTTATGCTATCACTTCACTATTGGAACAAGGTTTATCTATACGCGATGCTGTAATCTAGTCCGACATGAGCATCTCATCGAGGAAACAAAAATAAAACTCAACGACACTGACACAACCCCTGTGTCATACAATGAACCACTCCGGAAACCGCAGAGACCAGAGCGAGCTGCAGTTTTCCGGAAGAGCACTGTACCCTCGCGCATCTCTCCCTCGTGCGCACGTTCCCCTCAGTGTTGCCGTGCACAGGAGAGGCAGACCCTCCGCTCTTACCTCTACATCCGCCCTCCATCACACACGCCTTTTCCTTTGTTATGGCTCATGCAGGAACGGGACATCAGCATCCAAAAATCCTTTGTTATGGCCCATGCTGGAACAGAGCATCCAAAAATTGTACACTACTGTTTTGTATACTCGAGTAAAAGTTCGATAATTCTTACCGCGATGCCACATACGTTCGATATTACATGACTTATAATCACTATTCACCAATAGTAAAAGATATCTTGATCTTCAACACCAGTAACTCGAACATCTCACAACATACTAATAGCCCAGTGTTGCTTGCTTGGTCCGTCCGTATCTGTGACGCTCTTGAGGATATAGACAAGAGAAAATTCGCGGGTCCGTATTCCTAAACTAATGGTAGGACTGTCAGAAAATGGCAGTCCTTATCAGTGACACTGAAAATAACACTGTTTGATGCCAGAGTTACCGAAAATAAGAGGGCATCTTAAGAAATTAACATCATTAGTCCCGCCATTCAACACGCAGAACTATTTTCTAATTTACAGCTAATAACTTCCACTAGGCATCTAATGAAATTTTGTTTGAGCCGACGAGTTTTACCTGAAGACCGAACTCGTCCCATTCAATAAGTCAACTCGAAGGCAGTGCTCGAACATCAACATCCGCCATGCCGCACATCGCGCTCATCCCCTTCGTCATTATTTCTCTTTTTCATTGCCGTCACTCAGTTCGCTTCCGCATCAGTTTTTTCCTGGCTCGTTACAGACAGCGAGTGCGGTTTTTAGACGGGACCTAAAAGTTTTTGCAAGCCACGCAGTGGTTATTTCCTATTTAAGTTACGAGCCAATTTATATCATCCCAGTAGGTTTTTGCGGATTTTTTTCGAGCGAAACAGATCGGTTACGTATGACTTGCGCCACCGGCTCAGTATGGAGTAATTACAGAGGGTCACCAAAGATGAATCAATTACGAGGAGACGCCCCACAGCTTCGCGTGGACTCGGTGACTCGAGCGAGAAAGGAACCCCCTGAAAATTGCCCCCGACTGGTCAGCGGAGCTCGTGTTTCATGCAAATAAGCCACGAAAAAATCAGGAACCAGGGAGAAAATCTGAATTTTCACGCCACTCTCGAAAATGAGTGAGTTTTATTTACGACTTCAAATTGTGTGAAACAGTAAACAATAAACAAAATATAACAACAAATTATGTTATTCGGGAATTTAGGTGACGGAGCTGATCTTCAAAAGTAGGAAATTAATTTCAAGCGCACTTGTGCTGAGAAATTGAAAATGTTAAAATTTTCAAAAATCAAGCTGAGAATGCTCAAATTTCCAACAGTGGCTGAGTTGACAGGATACGAGAGCGTTAAAAATATCCGTCCCCGGAGTGTAGACGCACTGAATTTGGGATGGGGCAACAAGAGCACAAGAGCTCAGCCATACACCTAAGACATGCACAAACGAACGTTGGCTTCGTAAACCTAAACAAACTCAGGCACGCTAGAACGAATGCTCACCAGTGGGCACCCACCAGCCGTTATGGGAATCAGTGGGATGGTCCGCTAAGAGCTCCGTGTTTGGAATGGTCCAGAAAACGGGAGTGGGAATGAGCCCTGACGGTGGGAATGCACGGGAGAAAACAAGGAACGCTTGATTGGAATTGCCGGCTGGGAATGTTTGGAATCGGATACTGGACGAAGGCAGCGATTGAAAGGGCAATCAAAAGGCGACTGATATTGATTGGCAGAGCCGATGAAATGAAGGAAAACTGGCCCTGATTATATTGACCATAGACCAGCTCGAGCACTCTGCTGGGATTTGAAAGAACGAACATTTCTCCACGTGAAGTACATGTTTCTAGTGAAAGATATGTATCTATGTATCTGAAGCTAGTTCATTTTCACACTCCTGTCTGCGTCTTTATTAATATCGTAGACGTTACACATTACGGAGAAGAAAAAGACGATAAGTACGATACCTAAGATAAGCGAGAGGTACTAACACATTCATCTAAACAGATGCGACTAGTGAGGCAAAGCAGTGCTTTACCTCGTATAACGCGCTTTTACGTTACCAGGAACGGCCCGGCCATTTAAAGGGATTTTTATTCATTACTTCATTTTCATCTCGAAATTATTTCTCCAGCAGATAATTTACTTTCTCGAATCGAAAATTTTCACATACCTTCGTTAAAATCATGTTCCAAGTTCCTACTAAAGTTTAATCCTGAAAAGCATAGCATGCGAGGTCTGGCACACTGAATTTTCTCATAAATGCATGATACTTAAGAGGATATTTTGCGACGACTCACCACTGCAAATCTGACTCACACCCGTCGTTTCAAGAAGCACGATCAGAGCAGCTCGTTATGTTCATAGCCGCCACAGTTCTCTGGTTGAACCGATTAAAGAAGTGAAAGGCTAGAATAATTCATGCAGAAAAGAGCTAAGCCATTTTTCTAACAGCGCATTGAGAATGAAAAAAGCACACAAAATTGCGCTCTTGGAAGACAAGGTTTGTGTAATGACCCAAATAATGAACCAAATCAAAACGAAAAATTTCCGTTTTCGTGCTTCACAAACGAGTCTCGCAAATCTAGTTTTACAAAAACATTTAATTTATCGAAGCTGAAAAGTATAATAAACTTGTGGTATTGAACGTTAAATTTGTGGCGCACTCTATTAAATTTATATCATAGACGCCAGGGAAGCCAGGTATGAATAAAAACCTCAAATTTTACGTCACATTATGTCAGGGTTTATTACCAAGAAACTAAGTTGAAAGGAACAATAATAAAATATGTATTATAATAAAAGAAATAATGCTTGATATAATCTTCGTACGCGAATATTTTTAAGTGCATTTAGATTTTGTGAAATGGAAATAGAAACGTAAAAACATGAAGCCGATTCAAATGCATGTGCTCGTAGATCCTCTAGAAGTTTGTGGTAAAGCTCATCCAAATCGTTTCGGGAGTACACTGTCCAAAGACAGAAATTTATTATCTTAAAAGTTTGCTTCTTTGAACATCGAAAATATTTTATAAGGTTATTAAGGAATTATTTATGGCGGCTAAGAGCTTAATTCAAGGGTTCCGCAATAACTGCGACCGCAGAGGTGACTTGAAGGCCGTACGAAAGCTTCTCAATTAGACGGGCATTGACGAAGCACCGCAGCCAGAAGTGAGCTGTCTGTCGGGCGAGTTAGTCGCGCGCTCCTGCAATTTCCTTTTGTTCACACCAACGCAAAGGAGTCTATTGAGGAGTTACGTCCATTAGCTACGCAAGGGAACGCAAGAATGCATTCATGTGTCCATCACAAAGCTACGATATTTGTCTCTCGGTGCACCGAAGCAGCGCTCGCAAATCTCGAGTCCGCGCTGCGTCACTTGCGAAAGAGTGAGCGGAGAAACCGCTCACCATACTCCTTCGATTTCATTGGAGGCGCTTTCGTGTTCGACAGCTCGTACAAGAACGGAGGCTCTCTCACCGAGCTTTGCATGCACGAATTACAAAGAAAAACGCAGACTTTTGCGAGTGCAGGTCCGTTGATGCAAAGGCTCTCCAATGGCAACACCGAGGCGAGTGCAATTCGAGAAAGAAATCAGCCATGCGGGCTACGGGTAGCGAACAAAAGAGGGTGCGATTACACCACAAAAATGCACGACTCTTCCTAATGAAGCTTTGCAAGAGGCGAAAAAATACCAACAACTACTGAAAGATATACGAGCGATAGCACGAAGACGCCAGGGCTCGGCCCAGAGGAGGCAGTGTCATGCAATCAGGCATAGGCTCTCCATCACGGTGGAGTTATAGGGGTGTTGTGATTACAAAAGCCACAATTGCTATACAAGAATGTAAACTGAATCCCTACCAAGATTTTCTCAAACAAATTTATTTAACTTTTTCAACCTCACGATAAAACTGGTTTTTTAAATCCTCGACAGCTTACAGCAAACTCACTCAAGCAACGAAACAACGGTGGAAAAATGGCTGATTCGCGAACAGTTAAACTTTAAAAGCATTTAGTCCTGAACCAAAAGTTATAAGTGTCCCTCACTACACTTGGCTTAATGAGGGATGCCATAAGGCTGCGCACAAAGCAGCACATTCGTTTTGGCAAGATGTGTGTTGTGCCGACGTTCAATGCGAAAGAGGCTAGTAGCGTTCGGACTAGACATGAACAATCGAATCCTTCGCTGTGATGGAACCCAGACTCTTCAACTCTCTGCCTTAATTAAGATCTAAGAGAATTCGATGGTTCCCTAGACGCCTTCAAGAAGAAGCTAGATAACTTTCTACAGACTATCCCTGATCGGCCTCCCTTGCCTCACTATCATCAAACGGCAGAGGGAAACGGCCTCATTTCGCGGATATGCGAAGGCACACCATGCACACAAAGCGGTAGCACCCCAGTGTGGCCCGGGCCTGAAGGCTCGAACATCTCCAAGGTATCCAAGGTACACCACAGCCACTCACTACCGAAGCCGAGGGACACGCATTAGACGACAGCTTCTCGCTCACAAACCCTCCGCAAAGTAAGTACATCGGGGAATTCTACCGCACACAAGTTGAGCGCTGAAGTTGAAAAGGTTACATTCACGACCGGCAAATAACCTGGTCGACAGCTCTATTGATCGCTTCGGTCCCCTTCTGTACGTTATGACTTTTAGCGCAAAAAATGTCAATCAAATTCCAGAATAATGAAATGAGAACAATATTGTTTCATGAACGATTATTCATCAAAGAGGGGAAGGAAACTGCGCAACTTACAAAGAGGAAACGGAGGCATGAGCTCATGATGTCTGAGTGAATTTTTATATAGAATACTTTTAAAAGCGTTCATTCTTTACAACCATGAACGCTGTTAAAAGTATGGTAAATATTGCCGTCAAGTACAAGAAATATGTTTTAGAACTTGGCTTAATGAGGGATGCTAATCTATGTTGCGTCCGATCAAAAAGACAGCAAAATCATTTGACCTTCTAAATACTGAATTAAAAATGAACGAGTCGTTTTTGAATGAGAATAGAGACGACCAAAAATTGTCAAGTAATATGCACTACATTCAGATCTTGACTGTATATAAACTCTGAGGAAATATCCCTCTTTAAAGGCCTAATTAAAAAAAAAAGCAGTTTCAAATAAATTCAACAAATGGGAGAAGACTGCCATTAAAAAGCCATGTGAACAACTGTATTTTTGAAACTTTAAGCCGATGTTATT
Organism: Orchestia grillus; assembly: GCA_014899125.1. Lineage (NCBI taxonomy): Eukaryota > Metazoa > Arthropoda > Malacostraca > Amphipoda > Talitridae > Orchestia > Orchestia grillus. The sequence continues at coordinate 11,602 of VOMN01009154.1, forward strand.
TTTGCTCTTAATTCTAGCGCATGAAGAGCAAAGTGGCCTTAATAAGAAGCGGGAAGCATAGAGTGAAAAATAGAAATGGTTGAGCTAAGGTTCTTAAGAGGCGCAATATAGGACCCTGAGAGGGTGTCGGGAGTGATACGGAGCGGCCCAAATGGGGGCAGCATCCACACTAGAAGTGGTGGAAGCGACCAAACTAAACAACCCATAAAGCAGCCAGCACAAAAATGCCACGAAAATGCCATGGCGACGAGTGATTTACAGCGGGTGTTAATGTATACGGCCTGGGAACTGTAGAGGACCATTCTCAAGTACAAGGCATCTATGAGAGACCATCTGCTACGCGGCCAAGACTGAAAGCTTGGAACACAATCGCAGCACGGTGAGTGAGTTCAAATTTCAAATGGGATCGGTTTTCTAATTCAAACTCGGATCATTCTGTCAAATGAAGTTCAGAAATATGACATCGTTTCATCATAAAAAGAAAAATAATCAACCACGGCCAGCCGTTGATGCGAGGGAACATTTTTTTGCATTATAGAAACACGACGGCAGAAATATATTTATCTACAAATCCTTCCCAAGAGAAAGCCTCTTTTCTTGGTAAGCAAATCGTTGCGTCAAACATCATAGAGAAAAAATCAGTGTTGGCCAGTCAATCATCGAGTCTGCGAAGAAAGAGAACGGAAATAAGGACAGGAGGGAGAAGGGCACAGAATAGGCAGCCAGTAAGGCGTGCCTAATGTACGAGGGGACGACTCCTGACCACAGTCAATGGAATAACGGGCCGGGAAGAAAGTCCTTCGAGGAAGTAACCACATAGGACCAACGACACGTCAACGTCGCTGTCTCAAAACTTGGGAAGTGCACGCAAATTTGGCAGACTAGCAGGCCAAATACAAGCAGAGAAGTATAGGATTTCGAGCACGATGAACAATAAATTTGGATGGATACCAAAGCAAGACTAACGAGAAACACAACAGCAAGTTGGGAATGCAGTCGTCGTCAATTCGTCATAGAAATGACAGATATTAATTAATGATAACTTTGAAATATTAAAATTCACATGCAAACAATTTGCAGCACTACAACGACAGTGAAAATTCCAGATCAATAGTCTCCCAAGAGATAAACACAAGACGCTGTTACAGGGACACAGGGAAATATTCTCCGGACCTCAATCTAAACTAAACGATGACCATAGAACCCGGCCAAAAGGGAGTGCCACACTGATGACTTGGTGAAGTCACTGTTGCTCACAACACGGTCGAGGAAGAACGTCCGACATACACCCAAGAGCCTGCAAGTTAAGCGCCATCTACAGATAGAGGCAAAGTACTAATATGACCAGGGTAAAGAGCGTTCGAGCAGCAGCAGCAGCAGCAGCAGCATCTAGCATTGCATCGGTAGGAAAAATTTAAATCCACAGCAAGTACTCCTCAATTCAAACGTACATTCTTAGGCAGCAAAGCTCTTTTGAGAACGAAAAGGCCGATATTTTGCTCGGTGAAAAGGATGGTATAAAGGACGCGCGACAGGCTCCATTACATCGCGTCAGAGATGATGATACCGAGCACAGGCGGGGCCGCAGCAGGTGCTCCTTCTCACGGCCATAGAAAAGAATTTCGAGGTACTCGTCCTATTATTGCTACACCAGAGGACAGTAGCGAAACCTACGTAGAGCTTTGCAAAAAAAAATCATGAATGGTCCTCCGAATATTCACTCAAAGAGAAAGTGCGTTGAGACAACTCGGACTAAGCCATGGGATTATTTTAGGAAAAATTCAAATGCCGTCACGAATGAACAGAAAACGTGCGGGAACACACATACTGCAGTTAGAGAAAATAAGGAAAATGCGGTAAAATGAAAAAAACGAGATAGTTGTTCAATTTTGAAATGCAAAAATACAAAAAGCATACGAGAAAAACTTAGAAAAAGATGATAAGTAAAACTCTTAATAAGCAAATATTCGCAAGAAAATATAAAAATCCAGAGGCAAAAATGGCATCTGCCCAATCAGGATACATTGAACAAAGGGGGTCTAGCACACAATAACCTTACCTGAAATATCCAGCACTGATGATTTTCAGGTAAAGAAATTTACGACGAACACAATGAAGGTTCGTGAAGCTAATCTCGAAAGTCGATCGTCTCTTCGACATTGAGAAGAATTGATTCCTGCGTAGCTGAGCTCGTTTCGAGGGATGAACAAATGAAACATGATTCAACATACTGAAAAAGTTTTGTATTCCTTACGAATAGGTTCCAGCTAAATCCGTTAGCTGCCCATGTCAACAGGGAACGGGAGCAACAGGGAACGGGAGCAACAGGGAACGGGAGCAACAGAGAACGGGAGCAACAGTGAACGGGAGCAACAGTGAACGGGAGCAACAGTGAACGGGAGCAACAGTGAAAATAATATTAATCGACAAATGAAGTAGATGGGTAACGTAATGAAGACACCCGCATGATAGGTCAGTTGGCCTGGCGTTGAGAGTGAAAGAGTGGTAGTAAATAGAATAGGCTTGCTTAATTACACGACCGAACCCTCATGAGCCTCTAACTAGCATTTCTGACTCTGTGATGATTAGCTAGGAATATCAAATGCTATAGTTCGTATCACATTGTTCTCTTAAGGATTTTACCTCTCCTTCCTGCACCTAATGAGATCAACTCGTAGAAATAACAACGGCTTTCAAATTGCAATTGAAAAACTATCCTCCACTGAAATATTATCACCAATTCCGATGCGTATCTTTTTGTAACCAATTCATTTAACATAACATCGCACGCGAGCTAGAGCATCACATTCTTGAAATAAAGTCACAGCAGAATATTGGTGCAATTTGACAGCACGCCATCGAACCCAGCAGGCGAGAGTGCATCCACAGAAATGAGCGCTGGATTCAGCCCACCTCAACCCCGAACTGCACACCAGAATACTCCTGCTTTGGGTTGGGTACGAGCATGAATACTCCTGCGTTGGGCACGCAGTTTTCAATAACGCGAGAGAGAGAGCGAAAGAGAGAGAGCGAGAGATTGTCTGGAGGATCTTACCTTGCGCTGGTGTGAGCAGGCTTATGAGGCAAGTCAAGAGAAGCAATCCTTCTATGGTCGTACATCGCACCGGGGCAGAATGCATTATGACTAGCAGTGATCCTACAGTGGTGCAACCTACACCAATTCGTTCATTCGATTAGTTCACTCTAAAAGAACTCTTCGTCTCAATGCTGACGCTCGTTTAATTTTAACGATAAAATTTCAGAGCCGAGCTAGACACGTACCGGACCCTTCAAGGTAGTCACTCACTCATAAACAGCAAGAACGACATCTGTTCACTTCAAACTGACACGAGACTGAACTTTCTCTGCTAACAAACAAAAAAGCCATACTGTAATTCATCATAAACTTCGTCACAGATAATAGCACAATAGACTATTCATTTCTCACGAAGTCCAGACTTCTTTCAAACTCGCCATATCCATCGACTAATAGGGCGCAGCACGACGCGGAAGGAGATCTGGAAGTAGAAAAAATCATTTAATTAGCTTATTAGTTCTATAAGTTTGGAAACTAAGCGACGCAAAAATATTTGTTCACCAAAAAACTGTTCAACAAAGACAATTGCCTATACATTTCTTCAGTTGCGAAACAAACTGAAAAATGTGCATTCTTCATTTCAATTGCACATATTAGGTAAAATCCATAATTATTCAATAATATCAAGAGAACTCTACTCGTTTATGAAACCTTACAGATCAATATTTTTTTTATCATGGATCACAAAATTAGTTGCACGATAATTCGAAACTAAAAAATGTTAACATAAATAAGCAATGCACACACTCGTATACCCGATTTAAAAAAAAAAAAAACATGGAACATTACCTTCCTTTCTTAATTCAATGAATAACATTGAACGAATGATACAAAGAATTACCCAAAACACATCAAATCCACATCTTGAGCCCAAACACAATTTAAACACAAGTCATCAAGTAATAGAAATCAAAGTTAATAAAAACTTCCTCCCCAAAACTGAGACACAATTACATAAAATGAAATAAAAATACAAGCACTGAACGATTTTCAAGCGTGTGCTCACGATGTCTATCGCACCCTCCTATTCAAAGTAAACATCAGGTCAAGCCAATGGTGCCTGAACACCATCAAGCTCTAGGCCGCCGCTACATGTACCTAAAGTTTCAATACATTGACGCATAGCATTCGATCACGTACAGCTAGCTGCAATTTCGCACATCAGAATGTAGAAGAGAATGCAGCCCGTCTGACAACGCGCGCACTGCAGGTGCGTTCGCAGTCCTCATACGAAGTGTTTGAGAGCAGCACCCACTTGAGAGCAATAATAACATGCATCACGCACTACGGCGTGCCGTGCTCTCAACGGAAATGCACGCAGAGCATGTCGACAGACAACCTCAACTCTAGATGGTACACATTTTTTTCAAATGAAAAAGGTTATTTTTGCATAACCGCAAGGATTTATGCTGGTATGCTGGGACGATATAGGTCTTGGTCGAAAATAAATTCGCGTAGAAATGTCCATTTTGAATTATTGTTTGTTCGATTTCGAATTGAAAGGATTGTTGAGCAATCATATCAAATCTTTAGTAAAGCATGGAGGTTTTCATGGATTTTTGATTGATATAACACGCTATCATATCGGGTTGGCACATAAAAACGCTCCTTTTATTTGAAGCTTAACTGAGATGATATACAGGAGGCATACTGAGAACACATTCTTGATGGAAAATCCGTTAGAACTGTCATTGCATTTCCTTTGGTTGCTAAAGTAGAAGGCGATACAATACAAATCATATCTAATTTTCTTCAGCCCAGTTTGCAAGAGACACAGATCAGAGAAAATATTCTTAGTACTACACCAAGGACGAAACAAATCCCTGAAATATTGAGTGCAGAAGATAAAAAATTTCCTATTCCTATAATCCAAATTCATTTGATAAACTGAACGCATTTGGTTGAAAAGTAGTCACTTAAGAAAGACCAGCGGCGATCATCGCTCGCCGGCTATGAAGAAGTGGTAGATAGATAGAAAAAAATAGAAAGAAAGAGGAAAGCAAAAGGAGACGCGCAACCACGAGAGGCCGCTGGAAAAACGGAGCTTCCCTCCAAGAGAACGGCAGGGAGCAGGAAGGGCGACGCTACGAGAGCAGCAACAGAAGCAGCTGCAGCATAAACAACCGAATGACAAAGAAAATCCAGCAGCTGCAGCAATAGCAATAAAAGGTTCTCGAAAAAAATTGAAACTAAAATTTAAAAAGTTGCTGCACGAGATGGAAGCGCACTTTGGATGTACTTCATTAAAGCAGTAGTAGTTGCAGTGGCAGAAGCTAAAACGGGCAGAACAGCAGCCCTGCTAGGAGGAACAGTAATAAATAACGGTAGCAACAATTGATCATCACTACAGCAGCATCATCAGTGAAATTGACACCATTTATACGAACGGGGGAAAAAACACCAGTGCCATTGACGTGGTACTAGCACCGTACTAAATGCATCTCAACACTAACAATTATAAGATCAACACCAACAATAGCATCAGTAGCAGTAGTAGCAACACCAGCATCAGGAATAGCAAGAACATCGGCATCAGCAACAACACCAACATCAGCAAGAACAATAGCGGTAGAAGTAGTAATACCGATGAAGCCAGCATCAGCAATATCACCAATAGCATCAACAATCACATCAGTAGTAGAATGAAGAACAACATCAGCAACACCAGCAGCAGTAATAACATTAGTGGTCGCAACAATAGCAACGCTACACCAGTAACGGTAATAACGCCAGCCATAGTAGCAGTAGGAACAGCAACACCAACAGTAGGAACAATAACACAACACCAGCAGTAGGAACAGCAACATCAGCAGTTGAAACAGCAACACCAGCAGTAGAAATAGCAACACCCGCAGTAGGAATAGCAACACCCGCCGTAGGAACAGTAGCAGCACCAGCCGTAAGAACAGCAACAGCAACACCAGCCGTAAGAACAGCAACAGCAACACCAGCCGTAAGAACAGCAACAGCAGCAGCAACACCAGCCGTAGGAACAGCAACACTAGCAGTAGGTACAGCAACAGCAACACCAGCAGCAGCAGCAGCACCACCACCACCACTCAGCTGATTGGCCGCAGCCCCGCAAGAACTCGTATTAAAATTGGCTGGTTGAATGTAAGAGAGCTATCATAAATCGGAGGCCAGCGCCCGGACTCGGCTTCTTAGAAGCGAGTTCGCCACTACATTGGGCGGGGCCATGACGAGTGGTAGCTCGGAAATCTCAATTAGTTGTAAATACTTTCATTGCGTCTACATCAGTCTAAATGGGTAATAGATGTACATCATATCACCATGAATGTTGCGCATCAATATTTGGTTGAATCGAAGCAACGAGACGTGTGGTACGTAGAATAAGAAAATATGATATGAAACAACAATGTTTCGCTTCGATATTTGTTAAGACCGAAGCAACGAGAATTGGGGTACGCAGGATTCGATAATGTAATAAGAAAAAATTAATGTTCGCTAATGTATTTGGTTGAATCAAAGCAACGAGAAGCGTGGCAAGTCGGAGACGAGAATGTAATGATATACAGTAAAGAGTAAGTCTTGCCGTCACTACACGAGTATAAGATGCATCAAATTCTAGACATCGCCCACTCGTAAAACTTTGCAAGGTAATCATCAAATCACAAACCGTAGTTCTTGGGTACAAATTTTTGTCAAAAATTGTGCAACAAATGACGGTGAATTGAATGAATCGCCTTGTACTGGATATTTATTTTGGGACCAACAGTCGACATTTTTTTTGGAATCTATTCACGAGATTTACTCTCAATATTCTTCTCACTACTCGTACGATTTACATATTTTCATATAAATTATTTTCCATACCTATTTTGTGCACATTCATTCTAAAACTGCTTCCGAAAAAAAATGCGAGTTGAATTTTTCGCACTATTTTACTACCAAACAATATTTTTGATTGCTACATCTAAGATCCCTTAAATAGTAATTTATCAACGATGTGATATATAATTAAAGCCCACAGCTACAATATTTATTACCGTAAATTGCATTCCCTAAAATATGAATTTTAATAAAATTAAAACTGATTAATCTAATTAAAATAATAGTTTAAAGCAGCCTATCCACATAAAATGAGATTCGTCGAGAGAGCAGTAAGAAGTTACTAGTTAGCATGGACTACAGAGAACTAAGACGGTGTGTTCCTACACAGGATTCCCTCCGCATAAAAACCAGTTCAGAATGAAGATGAAGGAAAGACAAAAATGAGATAGAGAAGACGGTGTGAAAATTGAAAAAAGCAAACTAGGCACGAAAGATAGCAGTCCCAAACGTTTATCTATACGTGATATTAGCTACCTGCCCCCTGTCCCTCTGGGGATGCCCGTCTCCATAGCATACAGTAAACAAGCCTAATTTACCTAACCGTACTGCCTATCCTATGCCTCCTGAAGGGGACTGATCAATTTCAATTCATTTTCACGGTTCATGAAAAAAAAATTTCCGATGGTTCAATGGAGCACCGTATTTTCCCTAGAACGGCTATTATCGCTGCAAAGTGCAGATAAGCCAATATTCACATTACCATACGTAAAAGAGCTCAAAACATTCTCAGCCTAGATACATCACAATAAACTACGCACATTTAGATTAATTTAAATCTCCTTATTTTCATAAATGCGGATTGACAAATATACTTGGGGATGGTAGGTAGATATATACTGAGAGACCAATAAAGGACCAGAGAACTCGTTTCACGCTTATGCTTCAACAGAGGATGACTTGACCTGTTCGAAGTGGAAAAATACAGGAGGGTTAACACGAGTATACTCGTCCATGCGGGGGACATTGCAGCGCAAATCAATGGTAACAACTAAGACTTGAAAATAATTAACATGAAGCGAAAACCAACTATACTCAACCATCCACATAGTGAAAAGTCCACTTAACTCTAAAAATGCTCGATGTAATACGCAAAACACATGCAATGACATGCTGAAAACTTGAAATTCAGCCACGGGAAAAAAGAACTCAATGTGGGAGCTATAAAACTCGAAGAACGAGTCTGGGAAAAACAGAAATTCAAAGGCTAGCTGCTGCGGCTGCGAGAGCGCGTCGGTCTATGCGGCGGCACGTCGCCACCTCCGCTCCGAAATTCGCGGTCTGCAAACAAGCGCCCATTTTGAAGTTTGCCTCTAATTTTATACGACAAGCAATTATTTCAAGCAGAAATATGGGAATCATCAAACATAGGGGAGCGTTGAATGGCTTCAATTTTTGCTTTCTCCCGACACAAACGTACGCAAGGTGGGCGTGTGCAAGCTTTCTGAAATGCAGGAATGTAAATTTTTCTTTTACATAAAAAGTCTAGCCAAACGTACAAGCTTGATGTAATTTTAGTTTAGTTCAGTTTTCAAAGTTCACTAAGGGTTAAATTTTTTTGATATGTTGCTCAAAGTTCAGAACGTAAGGTAAAACGAATACCCATAAGTTCTATGTTCTTCAACTGACGACCAAAAACAATCACACATATAGTTAAAATTTTTGTCGACTTTCGATATTCCACCTCTCTAGCGATAGCGAAAACTCATTTACAATACCCCTGGTTTGGCCCATGAAGTACCGACGGGACTCTAGTTACCACCTTTATTTTCGGCGCATATAAAAAAATAGGCACCAGGTCCATCTCCCGACCAAGTCGGCTGCAACTCCAGCTACCATCACCACAGCTCATGTGGCGGCTTACTGGCAGGTGGCATACGGCGGCGTACGCTTGTACGGTGCACTCGCGCGAATTAAGTGGGAGTACTGCCTTTATCGTGTTAGTTGGCAAAACTCTATGGAAACCTATTATGCATACTTGTCCATAAATGACTATACAACAGTGGAAGAAATTGATGACTATTATTATGCTTACTAATTTCAAGCTCCCTAACCACAGAGAATGCGATCGCAAGAAAGCGAAGACAAGGGACGATTTAGTACGGACTTTAGGAGAACGGGGAATATGTGCACAAGGTGTGTTCCCACACAGGAAGCCTAGGGCATAAAAACAACTTAAGAGGGAAGAGGGTGGAACGACAAAGAATGAAGAGAGAAGAAGGTATAAAAAATGAAAGAAAGTTTACATGAAATATAGAAGTCCCGAAGCCTGATCTATAACTGAAGTAATCTAACAATTACCCCACGGTAAGCCAGTCCCCACAGCATAGAATAGACAAACGTTACTGCCCTAACCCTACTGCCTACCCTACGCCCCCTTTAGGAAACTGTGAGTTGTGTTAAGCCCTAAAACTTTTCCGACGCTCGGCTTCAATACTAAGAAAGGAAAATGACTTTAAATTTAAAGTTTTACAGTTAAAGGAAAAAGTTCAATAAGACGCATATTTAAGGCATATAAAGAGATTCAAGATTATCAAAGTATTAAGAACTTTAAAAAAAAACTCCCGATAGTTTTCGAAGAAAACATTCAAGCAATTGGCAACAGCCACCAATAACTGATCATGCGATGAAAACTACCAATCACGAAGAATTAAGCTCCAATATCATCTTTTAGCGAGAAAGCCTTTAAATACCTACCATGTAAATCAATAAATCATCAATTTTAGACGAAAAATACCTATAAAATCATTTTATCATTTTTGTTGAATTCCGCGTAGCATCTTAAATAATATGGTATTCACAAATTCTTAACGGACATAAATGTTGACAAACTTATCACATCATTGCGGAAAGGAAACGAAAAGTAACTCCCACTCCTAAATTCAATAATTTTCCGAAATTCTCAGAACTTGAGAAAAATCCGCATAACATATTGGAGTGAAATGAAATGTTACTACGTAACTCCCAGCTAATAATAAACTGTCATCATTGAACAGAACTACTAAAAAATGAACAACTATTGACAGCCAAGCAAACTAAACTTGTTAAGCACGTAGTCCAAACCCTCATACCGAGGGGGGACCTACGTCCCTTTCTTTGAGCCGTCTGAGGAACATAGTCAAAACTTAACAGCAAGTGAAGGAGTGGAATCATCTTCAATTATTAAGGGGAAGTGTCACGCATTAGAAACTTCGTAACGTTTCTCGATGTAACATTTCACCATCAATTACTTAATAGAATAGAAACGAAGGGACACCATGCACACAAACCGGCGGCACCCCAGTGTAGCCAAGGCATAGAGGCCCAAACATTCTCAAGATATTCAAGATATTATAGATCTATTGCTCGATCTATTACAGTTTATAGCTGTTCTTTGTTAGATGCCGCTTTTCTGCTGTGGGTCGCATTGAACTCGACAACTTTTACACGAGCAGGACCAGGAGAAGCCAGAACCTAGAACATCAGAGAGAATCTAATAAATGCTGACAATCACAAGTGCACCTGGAATCCACCGGAATTTAAATCAAGAGTGAACTAAATCCTTTTATGTACATCATTTGAATAGAGTAAGCCACACTCGATAGAAAGTACCGGCGAATTCGTAAAACAAAAAATTGGCTAACGAACAGAATTAAGTGTGCCGGAGGCATCAATTACAAGTAGGCTCAACAGCGAGAAGCGTACCAGCACCGGAGGGTGTGCGTAGGGAAGACGTACGCAGACCGCCGCTAACACGAGCACCTTTATCGGGACCTGCCTTCAAATTAGACGTGATTCTACGTGGCATAGCTCAGGCCGACCTCTCAAATTTACGGCCTCGGTATTACCGACACGGAAAACTCCTCATATTAATCGGTAGGTGCCTAAATATCGAGTATACTTCAGAAGGTTGAAGGCTCTGGCGAGCTACAACGTTTGTCAGGAAGTGGAGGCATACTAACCCACAAGCAGTGATCTTATACAACTCGAACAGATTTAGAAACAGTTTGTTTGCGCCGAGGAGCAGCCTTATATCAAGATTCTTAAAAGCGGATAACATTCACGTTGAAATAAACAGCAGAGAATACTAGTTGAAGTTCTCGATGTACAGTTCAATGCATTTGTATTATAGAAATAGAATATATGAATTTGTTAAAATGAAAACCCTCAGATGAGAGAATTGAACAGGAATTGGGGTTGAAATTCAAGCTTCGAACGTGGTTTGCATCGGCAGTCAAGGACTGTTTCAGTTGAAAAACTGCTACTTTTTTCCGTTGAATAAAATAACGCAACTTGTGCCTAGCATTTGAAAATAGAATTCCAAGAAGCATTCATGATAACCTGATCTTGAGCCAAGTCACTCTTGGAAGCGCACCACTACTTTGATATGACTTGTACCGTTGCCAAAGTCAACACGAAGTGTGAGCATTCATATGAAGTGTACTGAGGGTAACCGTGTCCCCTACATCATGCATAACTGTACTAACTATTACGAGTTAAATTAGGACATCTGAACAAGAGAGGTATACAGATAAATACTCGTGCAAAATCTTGGCGGCTTCAAACGTACCTTGATAAATTTTTGAGATCCAATCTCTATGCACAACTTACGATTCGCAAATGCTCCGAACTAACGGTGCCGCTTGCATTGTCGCCCTAGGCAAACAGGAACGCCTGTACCCAGCACCAACTTTTCGCAAAAACTTCGGGCTATAACTTGACGACGGAGACTTGGGGCAGGCACGGCTGCCCTCATCGAGTGGGTCTTTAATTGCCTGAACTGGACAATAACTATCAATAACTATCCCTTCATGGGCACTATTGCAAAGAGGAAGGCTCTTGGGTAACGTCCGTTGTAACTCTTTATGGGAGCACGTTTACTTTACGAGTCTACGCGTATAACATGAGGGGGACAGAGTAATGATGAGCGATAAACATTTACTCGAGATTAAAAACACATGTGGACAATTGGTGATCATTTCGTTTAATTTTCAAAGCTACACGCCAACAGCAGCAAGGCTAAAATGAAAAAATCGCACGCAATCAGAGCAGGGTTGCTGGCGTCGACAATTCCCATTGTGATTCAAGGCAAAACAGATTTTGGTAGGACACGGCCGGGCCGCCTTCGAGCATGCAAATTACGCAAACTTAACTTGCTCCATTTTTTTCCGGAGACTAGTTTTGATAGTTGGCCGACTGCCCTAACGTGCGGATGTCATTGAGGAGCTCCCGTAAACATAAACTTTCGTGCGGTACTGTAGCACTGAAGGGGGGAATCGAGAAATAGGTGAGTGGAGTGATGACATCAATAAGACTTGTAACACACTGAAAATTGACAGTTATTAAAGAGGATAGTTACAGATTAAGTTTGTGCTTCGGCTTATAATTATAATGAGATGATATTCAATTTCTAAGAATAAATTCTTATTTTTATATTACGCTCGATTTGGCCGGATTTCATCAAACAGATAAGTTTTACAAAGAAATCTACGTCACACGTCAGTAACAAGCAGCCCAAAGCACGCCGGGACGAGGCTCCAAAAGAAATGACCGTTTCTGCTTGCTGGTTCGGTTTGAATGTTATCGTCTCAAAAAGTCGGGCGATTTTGTGATTTTTGCATGATAACTTCTACTTTGAATAAAAGCAGGCTTAGTCTAATGACAATCAACTGAAGTAGGCAAGTTCGCTGAAGTGACAAATATACCAACATTACAAAACGATAACTCACCGTCCCTACCACGATTCCCCTGTTACTGTCCAGTGACCACAACCCTAATCATCTCACCGGTGTTCCCGCCCACGGATACTCTACTTGTGACTTTTGAACTGTCAGCACAATGCACATTAAGCACTTCCGACTCAAAATTCCTGATTTAATGCCCACTTGGTAATACGCTAGCCACTTGTCCGGTATAGGTATTCTTACAATGAAACAAAGAACCTGAAATCTTTTTCGTAATTTCAAATCAAAACCAAAATTTTTCACCAATTTGCCAGAGATGAATACGTCCAATCATTGAGTACATTTACATCGACCAGGCCAGGGGACGTGACCATGACTGCGTCAGAACAAAGCAGTTACGTTAGTTTTCAGCGGCGATATGCGACGTCTCACCGTCACGCAGCACACCTGCATCATGGTGAGGATCCTTATCGGCATCCCATGCTTTCGAAAGAAGCAAGAAGGAGCGGGATAACAGTTGATGCATCGAACGAATTTTCAACACGCATCAGCAACCACCGCAACGCTTTCAGCACACTCTCTAGAATTCTCAACCACTCGCATGGAGCGTTCTTTTACTGCATGGATTTTGCCCCTAGCTTCTCTCGATAAATTTTTAAGCTCCAAAGAGACTCAACGAAAGAAGAAAAATTAAAAATGGAGTAAAGAAAGAAAGTGCAGGAGACGTTCGTGCGCAAGATCAGTCACACGGTATAGCAGGTCCCCAGAAGTGAGAACGAAGTGAACGGTTAGATAGCGCCGACCTGATGGCAGAGCAGTACCCACAAAGGCCGTCTGAAAAATGTTGCGCGTTCAACAGTGCGCGAGTAGGATTGTAAATAAGGAGCACTTGATCCCCAGAACACACTGACTAGCGAGTAATTTGAGTCAAATATAATCTTCTTTCATAGTAGAATCTTAAAAATGAGTCCTTAAGTCCCAAGAAATTACTATCAACAGTTAATATCAGGCCTGTTTGTATCTACTCCAATGAGCAGCCAACCTCGCTTCCTTTCTATTCATTAAGAACAGAAATGTGAACCACTTAACTTGGAGCTCAATAATTAAGATTACACCCTAAACACTGACGAGGATAGGCTCCACTCGAAGACCCACGCTGAAGGTAAATCTCTACCAACATTAACTCCTGAAAAGTATCCGAAGTTCTTTTCCTGACGTCCACATCATCGCACGTTTTTGCGCTGGCCTTCATCACTTCCTTGACCAAACGATGCCCTTCTATATTTTGACACGCCCAAACTTGTTAATCTTCAGTCCGCAATTCTGTTCGACCACTTCTTCGTAGAAACAAAGCATTTCAACACAGAAATTCTCACTTTAACAACCCATCTCACTGCCACTATTCGTCAACTCTTTTCACCCAGAGCTCGTTCATTTTACCTCATTCTAATACTCTGCGTCCCCAAGTCTCAACACCATAAAGAATTTGAGAAGCAAATCAAATTTCCAAATTTTGCACCGAGACGAAGACACCCTGCCGGGGACCTAACCAGACGTCCCACATCTTTCGAAATCCTTCATCTAAAAACAGGACGCAAGAGCTTACACTTTAAAGAACTTCATGTTTCATATCTTCCATCATTTCCCGAAATTAAAATTTTTGAACATTGCCTTTAGATCACAGGAAGTTTGCAACATACAGCCTACGCTCTTTCGAGAATTTCGATGAGCGTTCAAACAGTCGCCACTTCATTGCTTTGGCTAACTTTTATAATATTTCACTGTTGACACTTGCTTCGTACATACATTTCACGATAGCAAATTCCCTAACAAAAATCGTTTTACGACATGAGTCATCTGCACCACACGTCCTCACTGAAATGAGTTGACGCGGCCCGCGACTCCCAGCACACAGACGCAAGGAAGATTTCATCGTCGCGCTCGTTATGAAACTACAGTTCTTAGGCAATACGTATACAGGCGTTGTGCTAGTTGACCGACGTAGAAGAATTTTGAGTTAAGTAACTTACATCGCACGAGTTGAAATAGGCTGAATAATTCGATAAGAAAAATGTGATCTGTAAAAATACCTATCCTTGAGGGAAAATGTTGAGGCTCGCGTGAATTTCGGCGTTAAATTTACATTTAACTAAGAATCAATGCAGTTCCAATGCTTCTCTTGGGTACGGTGAAATAGACTGGATTCGATAATTTCTATACGCAATAACAAATCTGTACGAATAGAACTCAATTCCAGATAACCCAGAGGATCCAGAGATGAGAAAATCGCTATATTTCGAAACCAATCTACGGTGCTGCGCTGGACGATTTTGAGTTAATGATTGTCTCAATGGCTCGGTAAATATCACGAGTTCATAAATCTAAAAATTCACGATATGAACGTTACATTGGTTTTTCCGACACTGAGGCAAGTCAACCCAGAAAACACCGATTTACACAGTCGCTGCGCCGTCTTCTCGGTCCGGACAACATAGATACTGAAGAAGTACTGCGCCAGACTCAAAATAAGTCCCTGATTCGTCAGACTTCTTTAGGTGCGAGGACAAGTTTTTCATAACGATTGGCATGGACACAAACTTCTGTCCCCTCAGAACACAAAGTAGTAAATAAAAGTTTCACTATCAAAACCCTCATAAAAAGTCTTACATTTTGAAAAAAAAACAGTCCATAAGAGGAATAACCACCCTCTGAAAACAAGATGAACAGGCGCTTGGAAAAATAATGAGCTTTACGTAACCCCAGCACAACAAATCCCACAACGGTCGCGCCTCGGTACAAGTTGTGCACGTCGCACGCATCGAGACCAACTGTAATTTCGCTCTTTATTCACATAAAATTTAGACATTGAAAACAATCATGAATTTCTCTCGACGTAGTTCTTTTCAGAAAGTTGTGCTAAGGGAATTTGCTCGTCAATATCGGTGCGTCGGACATGTATTTCACTGACCTCCTCCTCAGCGTATTTCAGGGACTAAGCGCTGCTCATTCGTAATCCTACCAACTGTAGAACTCGTAATCTTTTCTTCGTGGTCTTTGTGGGTCTGCATCGGTGTTCGCGAGGTTGGCGCTATCTGTTTATACACTCTATTCTCCCGTATGGAAACTAACTTTCGCATGCAAGTGACCGTGTGCACGAACGTCTCCACAGTTTCTTCCGACTGCATGAACGTGAGGGATGAGTTAGATTACGTGCGCACCAGCGTGTGCTGCACCTCGGTCGCACCTGTGCAGCACGCTGCGTTTCTACAGCGTCCCAGCACGACACGAACGGGAGGGTGTCAGCCTATTTAGCACTTGCAGCTAGCTAACCCATTGTGCCCAGAGCGTTTACAAAACGAAGGGCACGGAATCAAATTGAAGAAATAATTTGATTTTTTCGCTAATGAACCTTTCCTGGAATGCGATGAGGAACTAAAAAATGAGCTCCGATTTCTGCGACTACGCCGTAGAAATTTCCCCATTTCGCATGGATTTTAAACCTGAGTTCAATATTAGCGTACGCGCTGCCAGAACTTCCATAGATCCCTGTTGGCACTACAGTGCGTGGCTGGACAGGTAAAATGCTCGCACTTACCGGTCAGGTTAGAACTGCAGCATCAGTGCAAACAAAGTCCGTAGTTACATATGTACTTTGAAATCCACACGCAATGGCAATATAACTGCTCCATAAAACTAGAACAGTTTCACGCGAACTTACTTCCTAACATTCTCGACTTCAGTCAATTGATCGGTTCAAATGTTCAAGGTAAGTACAATCGAGCGAGAACAAGACACCAAGGTTCGGGAGCAGTTGGCCACGCACCCTCACTCCACAACTGCTGTAGTCACACTGCCTGCCGGATGGAACACCAGTCGGCCTGACAACTCGTCCGTTTGCGGAACTGAGGTGTCAGCTGGCCGCTGCATGCACCGACCCATAAAGCGACATCCAAAACTGAGGAAATGTATATTTTTGATAAAACTGGTTCATGAAATTTACAAATAATAAATTTTCATATTAGTTATCATTAAAGTCTCTAAGCCAATGGCTCCCAACATTTTCTTGAACTCTCGTACCTACAAGATTGAACCCCCTCTATTATGAGGAACTTGATTTACTCTCTTCATTCTCTGTGAATGAAAAATATTGAAATATTATTCGAGAATTAATCATGTATTCTGCAATAACTTAATGTCAAACTAAATACCAAAATTGATCAAAAACGAGAAGAGCGTACAAATGGAACTGATGAGATGAAATTCATGTTATGCCAGGCCCATCAAGCAAGGCGCTATACACGACCCTCAGCAGGTCGCGCAGCCCTTAGGTTAGAGTATTAAAAATACATCTGTCGATTATCCCAAAATGGCGCGCATTCCAAAAATTGTGCAAATGTAAAAACATACATATAAGTGCTAAAGGTTAAAATCAAGAAAACGTACGTCCAATCGACTATAGCTTGTGAACTAAAGCATAACTGAACAACGAGAATTGTAAAATTCCCTTGACAAATATTCAATAGAATTAAACATGTTTTGCAGGAAGACCTTGAGGTTTAGACTGAGTGACAAATGATGGGACAGTATTTTATTTCAAGTGTGTTGCAACTGTATGAAAGTTACACTTCAAACTATTGGTTCATACCTTGATTGTGAGTTCCTTGAATATGATTAACGCTATCTCAGTTATCTCTAGGAGCGATGGGTAAGAGAGAATGTTTAGAATGAACGGTTACAGCGATACGTCAGAACTCATGATATCTTTTTCCTAAGCTCGATGTGAACTAAAAAATCGGGAAAGTAGCACATTTATTGAAAAATCATGTAACAAAGCCGTTCAAATATTAAATGAATATTAAAAAACTCTACCCAGGGGCTAAAACTTCTTTTATGAAATAAATTTTCGTTGCCTGATATTTCCTCGAACAGACTTGACGTAATTGTAGT
>VOMN01009159.1:0-16976 GCA_014899125.1 Orchestia grillus
ACTCCTAAAATGATTTACTGTATCCTCGTACCTTGTGCAAATTTGGAGATTCTTAAGGATAAGGGTATAATTACATTAAATATTGTTACCAAAACCACAGGAAATAATAAAAAGGTAATTTCCTCTCAGCAAGATGCACACTTCTCACCCCCCTGTTTGGGAAACCCTGGTCTGGTATAGTGTACTCTCTGCGTAGAGGCTAGGGGGCAGGTGCCCTGGAGAGGACCGCGTCGAGGTCAATGTTTGGCATTGCCTGCAGCCGAGTTTGGACAGCGGGCACGTCCTCCCCCCTCACACCGCTTCACCTTCCCCCCCCCTGCCTACGGCTAGCAGGCTCCTCTGGCTGCTCCAGCTGCAGTGCTCAATTCAAAACACCCAACCACTTGTACGTCTCAAAATTCTTTAAAGAGTCATTTCTATTGGTAGAATGTTTTGGGGAGGACAGTTTTTCACAATATGAAGTCATAATGCAGTATTTTTTCCGGTCTCCTCTAGTCAGATATGTATGGACGTCCTGTGCATGTGTTAGAAAGTATAGCTCGTGTATTGCCTCATTGGAGCCCCGCACACTACTATGAGATGCATAACTGCAGCCTCCTTAGGGCTCTGCACAATACACATCATTTCTTCGATTTAACGTCAGTATTGCAAGCATAAACAGATCAAATATATGAGTGCCATCAAAGTACTTGAGAAACATGTGTGATTCTCTGCTGTTTACTTTTATTTTCTTACTTTGTTCCACACTCCGAGTCCCGAACACATATGTAGTTGTTCAAGATTGATCAAACCTTTACCAATTTTGTAGCTTTGGTCTAACTAAGACTGTAATAAGGTGTCTGTAACAAGGTGTCTTCTCATATCTTAGGTAAGACGCATATCTGAGTTCAAATTGTTTTCTAGCTTAGAAAATGGAGGTAGAGTTGTGGCATAGTTAAATATTTGAGCTGGGGACTGGAGTCTGCCTGTAGTACCCGTAGGCTTAAGAGCTCGACCGCGGGTACTGAAAATTCCTTTCAGTAGTTTAAAGTACCCTCCGAAATGCATCATCACTGTTCTCGATCCAGTTCGAAATTATTACAAGCACTATCAGTGTTTCATCTCCTTTTGGAATGATGTTCGTTGCCACCATCATTTCCTTATTTATGGTGCTATTTTTTTATTATAAACACAAAAAATTCTTTATATCAAAAGGAAAGATATTGCACGCTCGCTATTTTCTGTGAAATATATGTTACGTCGAACACGTTAACAGTTTTTAGAGCATGTCTACATACGTTAGCTTTTTAGAGTACATACTTGACTTTAGAGAAAATCAGAGTATATATTGCAGAAATAGGCTGTAAATATTTCTTATAATCTAAGTTCAGCTCAAAGCCCATGTGCGAAGGCATAATTTTATGGAATATATTCCAATTTTCATACGTAATGCTGACAAGGAGTGAGGGTTAAACACTACTACAAACATTTGAATGTAAAGCATGCACCTGTCATATGTATTCGAATAACAAAATTAAGCATATAAAAACAGTGGGGTAAGTAAATACGTAATCAAACCATGACTGGGCAAATTATTCTCGATATCAAGGAAAATTTATTCTTTGGTAATTAACGTAGAAAGCATTAGCATTTTAAAGAATTGGTTCTTATATGTATAGAGAAGGGTCAGTGACTTATGGGAACAGCAATACAGTTTACACCTCCACGGAGCGGTCGATCGGTTCCAGCAAACAACGGCTCTATTTTCTCATTTTCTTCTCATAACAAGTTCTGTTGGCTTCTTACGGTGCGATTATTTTTAGTTCTATTAGGTGCTCGCTCTAGCAGTCCCCTGTGCGAGGACGGCTGTATTGACTCTAAGTCAATGAAGGCAAGGGCGTTCGTTCAAATTAGATTTATCTGATTTAACTATTCAATATCTGCAACTTTTGCATGACTTTCATCGTTTATTATAGTGCCGATACGTACTCTGAAGTTCACAAATGACTCATGTGTATATTTTCAGGCAGTGTTTAAGTTGGGAACTTTTTTACGAAATTGGGAAGTAAGCCTCAGACATAAATTTTTCCGCTATGGAATAATGTATACATTGTACAACGTTCAAATGTAATTGACTGACCAATTCTATCAAATGCAAATGCGAAGGTGAAGTACACTCGAAAAGATATAAAATTTAAACTTCTTTCTTGGTTGGCAAAAATTATAGGTAAAAACCTATTTATATCAAATTTAAACCTGATTGTAATGCCAATGCAAGAATTTCAACCAATATTGCATCTGAACTTTCGAATTAAATTGACGGGAAATCAACCCACATAATTCAATTTTAGTTGAATTTAGTAATCTAAAGCTCCAACCCTCGTCATTCCGGCTTCAAATAAGTTGTGTCATACAAGTTTTACGGTCCATTACCTTAAAAGGAAATGGTAGACGAGTGCAATTAGCGAAAATGAAAGATTGTCCGAATTCAGCATGTGATTCAATAAACCATTGTTTTATCTACTCAGGAATTTTTTATAGTTCTATTAAAATGAAAGAGCGTGAAGTATATTGACCTTGGTTTTGCTCTTCGACTCATTTTCATCGTAATGTAAATTTTAATTTGCTGTTCCGAACTCAACAATCTGAAATAACTTTACTTCGTAGATTAAAACACTAAATTAAAAATACTCCAATCGAACTACTGCGTAATTGGCTTGTTGCTCTCAGTACGGATTGTAGAGGCTTATAAGCTGGAAAACTTGATTTCCATGAACCGTATCCGCTGGAACCGTTGCAAGCTTTCAATAAGAGTCGAATTCAATTGCTGATGCTTTTGCGACGAGTGTTTTTTGAGTTCATTTCCTTAAGCCATCAATTGCCGCAACATTCTCATCTCCTAAGCCTGATAATCCCAGTGCGTGTGTGGCACACAGGTTTTATTATAATTAAAAAGCATGATGGCTTTGTTATCGATGAAGATTCCGTGAGAGTTTTCGCCCAGGTGCTGCCGAGGGGCGGGACGACCAGCATAGCCCCTAAACTGGGCGTCACAAACGCTGGCTCGAGCTCCATCTCGCGTCCGCACGGCCGCCTTCGCTACACAGCGCTCCTTGCACCTCGCGCCTGCGGGCCATGGTCCCTCGCCAGGCCTGAGCTGTGATCCCCATGGCATAGTCCGTGGAATGACACTGGCAGAATTGTGCTGCTCTTTTGATGCAGAACTGTAGTGCTCTTTTGATCCATAACCACGGGTTGTATACATACACATAACCTGCACTCAAAATAGAAAGGGAATCTGTACTTCTAACGTATCCTCATGCTAATTTTACGGTGGTAACCCTCAAAAGAGTATTCTCGAAAACTGCATACTTCGTCTGATGTTCAATTGTTGGAATCTGTAGCACACTTAGCCATTAGGTGACGTGATTTTTGTCACTTCTTCAGTCTACTTTTCTGTGACTCTAATACAATAAAGTGTGACACTAATACATCATAATTGATGACTGTGGATGGACTGTTACGCTTCAGTACACCGTTTTTTTCCCCCTGCGGACGCGAGCACAGCGAGTCGTAGTGACAGTGTTAGTGGTTCCTGAACGCCTATAGTAGTAACACTAACAGTTCTTCGACTTGTCTCCCTCCTCTTACGCTGTTCCCATGCGGGTGCCTGGGCGTGATGGCCGTGTGACGGCATAGGACTTGTGTACGTAGAAGAACGAAAATTGCTCGCTTGGCTCGCTCCTATTGCTTTATCTATTTTATTTCATTAGAAATTCGACAATAATAAGCACCTCTGTTAATCGTACGTTCAATTCATCCTATAGCAAGAAACCCATACATCAAATTCATTGAATAGCTCGCAGGGATATTCAGATAGTTTAAGTTTTCGTCATGTTTTCTGTTCCATGGCTGTATATAATTATGTTCATTTTCGCTGGGTATTTACCTTCGGCTGCAGCGAGGGCATCGTCTGATGTTCAATGAGACTAAATTAAAACCTCAGATTTCACGGTCAAGAAAAATGTCTTTGTATTTATTATAACTTGAACGTCGTCTTATCGAGGGAAATCTAGGCAAAATAGAAGGAAAGTGTCGGAACTCCAATTAAAATTTTCACTTTCTTGAAAAACAAGACTATGAAGAGGTCTTCATAGTTGAAAATGTTTTCGTTTTCTAGTATTGCACGCTTCTCCGTTTTCTAAGTGAGCTTCTAAACCACCGTTGACTATTCTCTAGCTACATTTTCCGCTAAATTAGTGTAATATAATCCATATCATACTTTTTATTAAATGATGTTAGCATGGTACTAGTTGTTGCGCTAGTTTTTTCAATCACACAAGTCCTTCGAGCTCTCCGTTGTTGGCCTTGTTAAACTGATTATTAATGCAGAACAAGTTCGCGAAATGTAGCTTTTGCCTTTCATAAAATCAATCGTTCTAATACCGAACAATTCAGTAAGATCAGAAATGTGTTTTACTTTCTGGTTGGCGGACTGCCGTCACGTGGTGGTCGTCCGTACGTTCGCTGCAGCGCTGCGAAATCGCGAGGAAGCTGAGGAACCTGGAAGCTTAAAAGTCTGTTAAGTGGCAAGCACAGTGAAGAGAATAGCTTTATTCTCTTTACTGTGGTGGCAAGCGCGGAGGGTAGGAAACGCGACAGTTGGGATATGTCCGCACTCCCGGGGTTGGAGACCGCTTCACTGCAGATTTGCGCCGAGTTCGACGATCATATGTTAATGAAGTTTTAGTACAAGTTGTGCTCCTAAATTTGAAATTCGGAGCCTCTGGTTTTTATGGTGATAAAATTGTTCTGTTTTTGAGTTACAAAAAATCTGTATCTCGAAGTAACTTTTGATTACCTATTGCTAAAATTATCACAAGATTATTTCTGTGTCAAACTTTTTTATGCTTTGCAAGAAAGATTTTTTCTCAAACTTAGCGGAAAAAATCACTTGCCTGTCATTTACTTAGTGAAATGAAATTGACCTTGGTTATACGGTCACAACTTCATGAATCATGCATCTCTCAATGCATTATGGGAGTACGCAAGCCGTACAATTTTTTCGAGGTAAAGGTGGCAGTCTGTTTTGTGAGTACATTACATACTACAAGAGCATCGGTTCCTCAGTTCTCTAGCTCCCTAATGTGCACTGTGCATTGTACAGGGTTGCCTCCGTCAATACAAAATGACGGAACCTGGAAATGTGCGAGGTGTCATCTTTCGACTTTTTTGGTTGTTATCTTGAATAAAAAATTCCCTAATCTCGCCTGAATGTAGATGAGGTACCAGAAGAAATTATGACAGGGTCAGAAAAGAAAACTCACATGTAATTACCACTCAATAAGTAAAATAGCAAAAAAATTTAAAACTGTTTCGAGGAAGCTGTTTTGAATAGCATGGGTTGTTTCTTCAACCAAATTTTTGATGATATGTTATTTTCCTCGGAATACATTATCCGTGGAAATCGAACCATTAATCTTTTTAAGAATCATTAGTATTCCGTTTGGCATGGGCTGAAATTATTCCAGGACCTCAAAGGAGTAAGGTTGAAGGAACCATCTTTATACTTGTTTTCGATAATAATTAATGGTCTCTTAATGTTTACGTTTGTCCTTACCACATTACGACAAAGTACTATCGGAGAAATTTTTTTTAGAAGAGAATTACAATTCTTAAATTTCTGTGTGTATACGTCTCGGCGATGTATCAGCTCTTTTGTAGACGGGGCCTCCCGATCGTGACACCCAAGCCTCATTCCTACACGTTACAGTGCATTCTATGCTTCTGGGAAGCGGTTTTTAATTAACTACTTCTAGTTTGGATTTTGAAATATTTACAGGTCTTAGTGCGAGAGTGTGTGGCAACGAACGAGAACTACTGCCTTTATGTCATTGCAAGCCTTTCACTTGTACTCGACCTTTGGTATTTATTCTTTGGTTAAGGGTGTAATTTTATAGTAAAGCTATAACTAATGCTGCCCTGTGAAAGCTACAACTTTGTTCGAGTTGAAAAAACTATTGCGATTGAGCCAATATAGCTGAATTTTATTTTTTCAGAGATTTAACAATTTAGACTTCCAGCTTCTCTTTGTCACTCAAGAGATGTTCGTACTTTCCACTTCGCCGGTCTTTGATATTTATTCTATGTAAGTGTAAAAACATCCGTGCTCGAGTATGATCAATCGATAATTTTTTTGATGATGTCACAATGCAAAAGCATTTGGCTTAATTACTGATGGTACATGAACTTGCTCATTTAAAATTATTTTATTTCGTGTAATTTGCAAAATAATAATCTAGTATATCGTTAATTTAGTTTATTTATAGCTTCAGCAATATTTCAGACTTTGAGTTCTTACAGATTGAATACATATGATTGATGAAAATAATGATAGCATTTTAAAATGTTCACCACGTTGAAGCAGAAGAATACCATCTCCAATAATGAATTCACGATAGTGAAAATATATATTTGGGACTGATAAAATATACATATGTATACTTGTCCGTCATTAAAACTTATAACAGTGCACAATTTAAAAAATTTTACTACCAGGCCTCCTGGTAGAACACAAATCAAAAAGAACTCTTATTTGCGGTGTCTATTATCATCAAATGTAGCCCTATTTATTTTAGCGAATTTCCCATTCGCTGGCGCCGTGAGTGCTGTCGGAGATGCGGAAGCTGCGGTCACTGTTTTTTCCATCACCAGTACTTCAGGAGAGCTGAGGTCTCAGCTTCCAAGATTTTTCTGCAGACGTTAAGTATTTGAGTATTTGCTACTCGTCTGTTATTCCGAAGTAGAGATGTTTAAAATTTAGAGCCCTCTGTAACAAGGTGAGAGTTTTATATTAAAGGAAAACCTAAGTGTGATATCGCTTAATCCCTGCGATTTTATTAATTGTTTTTCAATAATCCCCGAAGGTAGCCACTTTTGTAAGAAACAGTTTCATCTGTACCGCCCCCTCACATTTCCTAGCTGCTAGTAACCAGATGTTCATCGTAACTTTTTAGAATTCAGATGGTTACCGGTTAGCACGCCCAACTGAGCTCGTGATGAACGTACGTCCTGAGATTCTGAACCGTTGTTGCGGAAAAAGGCATCGATGTCAAGCTTTATTAGCTACATCGGTTGAACAGAGTTATCTCAAGAAGTGCGATTGACTTAAAGGCTGTCGAGTTTCAAGATCATTAGTTTGACTAAAGTGCATGTGGCAACACTGCAGAAAACTTCCACTTGTAAGTGGTCTGGCACAGCGCTCGCCAGCCTTGACTGCTACGGTGCCAAAAAACTCGAGGGTTACTGCGGGCACTTCAGCTCCAACTTCCTGTCATGTTTGCTTGCGTAACCATCCATTTATATTCAATTCTTACACGTTCATTCGCATGGTCTGTAACGATCATAAGAGGTGAATCTCTAAATCTCATGTAATAATCGGCTGGCTTTGAGTTAGTCTTCCGAGTGGTTACAGTAACTATGCACACTTTGTGGTGCACGTACAAGGAGCTCATGAAGCTTTTCAGGAACGAATGATGAATTTTGACTGCAAGATATATCGCAAATGATCATTATTTTATAGAATGGTGTCAATAATATCAAATTTTACTCATATATAAAGTGATATCTTAGGACATTTCGAATTTCTGTTCAATTTCATAGTGTCAAGTCTATCAGGGAATTAGTTCCCTGTGCAGCAGCTATCTTCGTCAGAAAGGTTCATTTGTGTTTGTGAGAATGGATCCCACTGCAAAGCTGATATACATGTTTTGTGATGGAATCATTAAATTTCACTATTTTTCAACATATAAAGTTAATTAGCAGTTAAGAAAGTTGTTGGATGTCGGTTCCATAGATTGTTTAAATTACCATTGTGAAGGACTTGACAAATATTTTGCATGTGTGCATTGCAACACTCTTTCTCTTCCGGCGTACACATTTCTCCTTCTAAAGTACTGTCAGGTTTGTTTAAAAGTTGATGTCCTCTAGCGATTGAAGAGTACCTACAATCTCCCAATTACGATGTATTCCATGTCAACATTCTAGTGGTCCCTATCTGACAATCTTGCATATACTGATACATTCCTAATACCTCACGTAACGGTTTCCTACTATAGCTTCATCGGTTTGCTCCAAATAGTGAAAATACTTTAAAAGTGTCCTATATCCCTCAATGAATGAAATTTTAATGCCTTTGAAGACTTAACCATCTTTGCTTAACGTTTATCAATTATACTGTCGATTATACATTAAAACAGTGGTTAAGAACTGTTTATTATTAATTTTACTATATTTTGCAATAAGAATAATCTAATTTACAATTTAGCGTTATGTATCAACCACCGACTGTGTGAATGCGTAATTTTGAGCTATCTGCCAGATGTACATAGTATAGTCTCTTACTTAAGGCTAGTTTTTTGCGCATAGCATGAAAAACGTGTCATGTTTACTGACTTTAGTGAAATTTTTGAAACATGAACCCATTGTAAAATTTCATGGTTTTCGATCAATTTCTAGGTGAATGAAACTTACAATGTCAATTTCAAAGTTAAGGTTTACAGAAAATTCTTATAGAAGACGAGATGGATGCAACATCCAAATTAAAGCCGATCCCGGATAAATTGTTTCTTCAGGGACTTCCGTTCGGGCTGAGCTCACGACCCCGCTCATGGGCCAGCTCCGTTTAACACTTGCCACTCAAAGTAATACAAGTTTAGGTCACGAAAACAGCATAGACAGATTATAGCTAGTAGACGACGTACCCAGCCCAAAATGGCGGGCAGATGGTGGTAATTCTTAAGATGCCCTCATATTTACGGTAAACCTAACATGGAATAATGCTTTTTTCAATATCATTGATACGGACTGCCTTCTCTGACAGTCTCGCTGTTTGTTTAATTAAGAATACAGACTCGGGAATTTTCTTCTCTTCAAATCCTTAAAAGCGTCACGGAGAGACGGACAGACGGACCAAGCAAGCAACACTTGACTATTATTATACAGGGTGTCCCACAGAAAAGTACATCGGAGTTCGAATTGATATNTCGAACAGGTATTTAGGCTACCAGTTGCATGGGTAAAAAAATCATATTTCTGCAGTCATATCAATTCGAACTCCGATGTACTTTTTTATGGGACACCCCACCTCGTATAGTGGGATTATTCAAGGCTTCAAACGACGGTTAATTGCGGTAAACTCAGAGAGCTCATATACTGTGTAGACAGAGTTTGTTGGTAAAGTATGTTGTAACGTAACTACTTAATCCCGAGTTAAAACACTAATCTGGCCAAGATATATGAATGGGAGAAAAGTTCAAATTGGAAAAAATCTCTCACGATTTTTCATATATTGTATGATGACCAAAAAGGCAAAAAAAACGATAGAATCACTACTCTTTGAATTGAAAATTTTATCACCTGGTGTATCAAAATGTTAATGTTACTAAATTGTTACTCTCGAGTTTTTCAAGAATTTTCATTCTATAGTACTTCGGCTCAAAGCTCTTTAAACGATGACAGTAGGTGTCAATTATAAATCTAATTACTAAAATTAATATATTTTTAACTAACATGAGTCTCCCTAGAAATAATGTTCGTACTTTCGATTTTTTCCCCTTTCATCTACCCTTCTTTGGACATCAATCTAAGAAACTAGAGAGATCATTGCAAAAACTTGTACCATTTTATTCAGAGTTTTTAATCCTTATCGTATTAGTTAACAAACGAATCCTGGGGCCCTTTTTCAGTCTAAAATATGATTTCCCGCCGGCATGTGATATTCTCTTCATTGTAACTTAAGTTTTGTGCATTGCTTATCGCAGTTAGTGGGTCCTGCCCACCGAGCGTTGGGGTCCCAAGGCATACTGGCAGCAGTCATGTAACGTATCTGTTCCTTAGACCGCCCCTTCATGATGGCGGCCGTCAGTCTTGTACTCCTGTGTAAAACCGTGATCAAATAATAGGCATGGACAAATTGAAAATCTTAAATACTCGTTCGGCCAATTTTGACTTGCGCATTCTGGAATTCATGCTCATCCACGAGCTGAAACCCTCATTTAACGAAATGCAAATTGTATACCCTCTCAAAATACTTAACCATTAATTTCAGTGCATCTTTTTAAGATATTATCATTATGCTTTCAATTTTTGTAGAGGTAAGTTTTTAATAAATTGATAATTTTTTCTACTCTCAGATATTTTGTTAAAAATAAGCAGAGGCTTAAGGCGTTCATATTAAGTGCTTAAAAACATCCATTCTGTTTCATCTTGTTTAACTTGATATAACTCTCCTTTCCTGTACGTACAAACAATCGATTTCAACTGTTTTTTCGTTGTCCACTGGGAAAACGGTAACAGTATGGGCCAATCTTGTAGCAATATGAAAATGACTATAATTCAAATATGATTGCTATAGCCTCATTTGGCTTCAGCTGTTCAATTCTATCTGGACCCTCGGTGTAGTGAGTTTTTCAAAAGTTGAGCTCTTTGACGTGAATCGATTAGTTTCTGTTATCAATTAAGTATCTGTATTTAGAATTCTAATTCAATTTTGACTCCCTCTTTTTCGTTCTCTTTTCTGAGGGAGGAGAGTTTCTTTTAATGTTTGTACTCAATCTTAGCGCATCATTTTAGAGAATTATACAATTGGTGAACATTTTGTCTGTGCACTGGAATAACCCTGGTGCTACATGAAGCAAAGCTTGTTCTATTTCAGAGTCTATAACAACACTTGCGATGTGGTGCGCTGAGGCGTCTCGTACTCTGCGTTTACCGCGCTCGACCTTCTGTGTTGTAATTGACTTCCAGAAACTAGAGAGCTTGTACGATCAGTCCATGCTTATTTTTTGGCCTGGGCGTTTTTCCATCCCTCGACTTCTGAGAAGCAGCACACAATGCATGACTTCGCAGCTGCAGGAGGACGACGGGACTCCTGCTGTGTAGGGGCGGCCTCGTCTGAAGACGCCACACACCACTTGCAGATTTTAACGTGTACTGACAGAGCATACTTTTACCCCAAATGAAATATATAGGTTGTTAGAATAGAGCAAATGATACAAACAGAGCTCATGCACCAAAGGATAATTCTTTATGAAATTGTCTTATAAATTCAGGATATGTAATTCCTGATGTGGATAGGGACCATCCTATCATGTACGACGGGATACATGACGGGACTTCCGTCATATGACAGGACGGAAGTTCATTATACGTGGACAGATGCGCATCCCGACGGGACGTTTGTCTGTTACGTAGAGTGTCCGCGAAAAAAAATTAGCTGTCATCTTAAGACTTCGAAGTAATTTTTTTCGATGGCTGCATTTTATGCAACTTGTTCATAATTAGATTTTCATAGTCGTTACAGTAAGCAATCACACTAATATTACAAAACGGTTACATTTAAGAGAAATTTTTCATTTCCACCGAGTAACTTTCAATTGACATAACTTTGAAGTTATCAGAAACGGTGAATTCCTTATCCATGAAAACGTCTTCTCATAGTATTAACATTTTTAAGAAATTGTATTTACTTGAAAACCATTCTGTTTAATTACTCTGTCTTTACCTGGCAGCTGTACTCTGATTCAACGTGTCAGTACACGAAAATTTATGGTTAACTGGAAGAACAGCTAAGAGAATATGTACATGCTGTTTGCTGAATGGAAAACGGACCTCTAACTTCCTCAGTCAGCAGCTTTTTTGGTCGGGGCGAGCTAGTCTTAGATTGCGTTGACATTCACCCGGACCGATCTTTAGCATGTGACACTGGTCTCCACTTCGCTGACTTCTGCAAGTTGGTTCCGTGTTCGTCAGTCACCCGAGGAGATCTCTGCAGCTGCCTTTCAATTGGTGACATCCCTAGCGACTGAAGCACACAATTCTCTCCGTACCGTCCCGCAGTGTCTACATGCTCAGCTTTACTAGGCAAATAGGAGGGTCACATGGATCCTCAACCATCGAAGTCTACGGATGCGCTCGTACGCCATGAATATCCAAGCCATTTCAGGGAGCCTTCCAATACTGAAAGATTTTGATACTTTGGAGCATTTGTAAGCGTAGATGATGCTGCCTCTAGATTTGCACGAGATCAATAAAATTCATACTCACGCACTTAGAAAATTAGAGCTCGCCATAATTCATAACTCAAATGAGCTCTTTTGTCGCACGGGTAGCCTTTACTCTCTCTGTGAAGGGGCGTTTATCAGTCACCATTTATCGTCATTTTTCTTTAGCATCGTTCAAAATTCTTGGCTTATTTTAGTCAGTGCTTTGGTCACGATTTACTTGGAGTATATTTACTAAAACACAACCAGTTGTTCACAAAAGTTTACATTATATAACGCATTTATCTATTTTCTCACTCGTCTTGCATCAACGAACTCATAACGTAAAGAATCAATTAGAACGTGATGAGCTAACAATATTCTCTAAAATTTTTTCATGTGACTAAGTTTTTGATGATTAGGATAAAACTATCACTCGTTTACTTGGGATTAATTGCACTTTTTTGATGTCTTTAATTATCAGAAATATACTTTTTGATAATCTTCTGGACCACACGTAATTATTTAGATCACAGAAGTTCAATTTGCTGTGGAATGAATGATAAAATACTGAGGGTGTCGAGTGGAGTAATATATGTAGTTTCAAGTTAACGTACGGTTTGATTACAAGTGAGCTTAAATCTTTTAACGCCGAATCGACACACTTCGTTGGTGGACTACTGCTTGGCTTAGGCTCACTGGAGGAGTTGGGTGGTGAACGTGACGAGAGTAAGGCTACAATTATAGTGCCCTGCGGCCACGTCCTTCTGCCGCCACTGCCCTCCTATCATGGAGTTACACTGGCTGACGGGCTAAAGAAACTCGACGAGACGAGCTGGAGCTTTGCTCAAAATCCTACCGTGCGTCTCGGCTAGTTTTCTAAATGTGAACGCAGAAATAGCATAACTTCAACAGCAAGGCAGTTAATTTCATAGTTAATGTTTAAATCTTTTGTTTCTTTCGCTCTCGGCAGTAAAATTTAATCAATTTTATGTTTAGGTCTTGGGGTTAATAAGTTTAGGGGAATAGTAATCGTGTCGATTTCTCAGTAGCGTAAATATTATTTGTTTTTAGCAACTCTGAAGTTCAGTACAGTTTCGTAAAACGAAGGTTGTTCTCATTTCTCGTGTGCTGAGTGTATGATGATAGGTGCTACGTAACGGAAAATTTCCTGAACCTCAATTGCTGTTTAGAAATTATTGGGTTACGCTTCAAATTTTACTCGTCTCACTCTTGATGTACTGTCCTGTCCTGTCAAACATACAATAATTGTCTGAACCAGTTCCTGCATAAGAAGGATGCTCACGTATGTCGTGTGGACGAGGACTGACTTAAAAATTACACGTGTCTTTCTTACGTTGCCTTTGTATGTTTGAGTTCAGTACTAAAGGCACTCGACGTCTACCGCAGACGTATCATTGTTCGTTGCAAGCTTAATGAAATTTTACTGATAAAGGTAATGGGGTTTGATTGATGAAACGATACGGTATCAAATCCAAGTATTCTTTGTACACCCAGTTGCAATATGTACGGTAAAATTAGGAATTGTCAATTAGCCTCAATCACTTCCCTTAATTTTGATTCGTAAAAAGAAGATAATTTTGAGACGATTGATATTATACAAATTCTCTAGAAGGAGACACATTCTTTTCTCTCACGATGTATCGCTGTCACTATGTCTTGATCTCTCGAGATTTTACGACTGTGGCTTGCGACACGGACGTAATTGCAACATTCCTACCTGCATACAAGTGTCATTGTCTGACTCACTCTTCCTGCGAACGTACTGCACGAATTCATTCGCTGCGCGTCGTTTGCGCGACATACTCTCCACATGCCGCAGCACCAGCGCCGCCCAGCGACCTGCTGCCTCGGGAGACATGCTTGTTTCTCCACCAGCGAGCCAACTTGCTGTTCTTTTCTATCATCAATATCAATAAAAACAGAAAACCCGAGCCCAAAATTCAAAATGTTCTTAAGTTCAAAGTATTTCATTTTACAACTTTTAATATTCATTCAAATAGCCTGATCAAGTTATTAAGTCTGAGGATTGTATGTGAATGGGAGGCAGTTGCGTCAGCTAACATTTAGAACACGTCATCTCTTCAGGTGAGAAGATTGGAGCAGGAAAAGTGCTGTTCATGCTATGGAGCTAATTTGTTTGTTTCTCTTGAATTTTACTCCTGTATCTAAAACTTGAAGACTTAGCAATTATGTCACTCGTACATTCAATCTATAGCTCGGAAAGTGAGTTAAAAGTTACTAAAATAGTACCTGTTACGCTTCGAATTTTCTTGTACACTTGCAAAATAATTTTGTATGTGTGAAATTTTATTATGAAGTTTATTTACAATAATATGATAGCAAAACCTATTTGAGCATTGTGCCTATCGAGCAGCGCCAAGGCATGGTGATTTAGCGAGTTCATCGATGTTTTTGTGAATTTTTCGGCAAGTCTGTGGCTCGGTAGAACAATAATTGTTCTAGTAAGTGGGGAATTTTGAGATCTTCCCTGATTATCTTTGACATCACCTGCTCGTGGTTTTGTTGCGTACTGCTGTAGCATTGTTTCATTCTTTTGTGTGGTGTCAGATAGCCTTAGCGAAAATTGAGCTAACAAGAGCAGAATGTTCATTCTTTGTTTCCGAACCAGGGACTGCCTGAGAGAGCTTGGAAGTAATCACTTTGAAATGCCCCGCGGGGCGGCCTGAACGGTGTAATTATTGGCACTTTGCTGAGTTCCATTGTGGGGCCACAGGTTCGTACCGAAATAGCACAAATCTTACATGATGGACTCATTTCCAGATAAAAAGCCATTATATATGAAGATTTTAAGAATCGTTTTGAAATTCCGTGCTCGGTAATCGTTAAATGAAACTAAGCACCCCATTGTCTGCACGGTGTGAATTTTGATGCTTTTTCAACAACTAACGAAGCAAACTTTACATCACTTATTTTATCGCATAATGAATAACGTAAGTATGAAAAATTTCTAGAAAAATTCATGACGCTGGTCTAAGGAGAAATTGTATTTTACCTAAAAATTAAGGGTCGGTCGTTGTTTAAAATGTGAAATTATTAAACTGTAAATAAAACGTATCAAAAGCACTGTGTTATTCTTTATCTAGTTTATTAACGAGGATTCATAATCACATACCCACTGATAGCTAGAATCGTTATTTCATGGTCCATGTCCAAGAAGCCCTTTATAAAAATGCACTCATTGTTGATAAAAATGTTACAGAGTTACAGTAAACCGACTCGTATGAGATCATGCGTTATCGCAGAATATTATTCGTTCTTTAACTATAACAGATCAGGAGTGTATTTTGGAACTGTTAAAATTAAAATCGTTTTAATAGATATATCCCTGTTCGTACTCATTACGTAGTTGCTGAGATGACACAACAAAACGGCTGTTAGCATCGCTCCTCTAGCATGCCTACTGTTGTGTCTCGTGTGGACTACTCCGATTCTGGTGCCTGTGCGTAATTAGTGTAGTGCAACGTAGAACAAACCATAAAATTTTCTGATAAAGGCACGTTTTTGTGTGTAACCGTATTGTATTGCATTCTAAAGTTTCACCTCAGAATCATTAAATAGTTTAGCACTTTTGGTCAAGGATGTTTTCACAATGGTTGTACAGGAATCGATGTAGAGCTCTAAAAATTTACGTGAGTAAACTGATCCTCGAAAGAAAAGAAAGAAAAAAAGAAAAATCGTTCATTCCAAATCAGTAACATACAAAGTATATTACCTTTCGATTTTTCAATTAGTAAAATTACAGCCTTAAAATTAAAGCATGGAAGTCTCGATTGAATTTATAATTGGGATATGTAGGGCTACAATCTCAAAATTACACGTGGATGTCCCATTGAAACTTGGGATGGTGATTCTAAATTCGTTCCCAAGCATGAAAAGTGAAGTGTGAGCCCAGAATATCGTGTGATGTTCGTGCATACCTCTTAATATAATAATTACAGTGCAAAGATGGCCTTTTGTAACCTAAATTCTTTTATACATGGGATACACTGCAAAAATGGTAACAAAATTTGAAGGATAAAACAATAAAAATCGACAATTACGAAATCATTTGTAGGTGTTGTACTTCATAACTCACAAACTATAGTTTTTGTTGAGGTATATTTTCCGGGCTCGACTCCTGAACGGGCCAGATATCAAGTGTAGCTCTCATAGTGAAGCATTGAGTTTGTTCCACTGCAGTCCCTCACGCCAGACTCCTGGATCTGAATCCCAGCCCATACAAACCATGTGGTGATGGTCTATTAGGCAATGCATTAATTACGTTGATGTTTCGCAGTTATTTCTCCAAGAATGTTAACTCTCCCCTTTTGATAAGTCTACTGTGGGATTTTTAAACTTTATATTCTCATTTTGAAGTAATACCGCAAAACAAGTTTCGTTGTTTTGATATTATAAAACTCTGGGATTCTCAAGTATCTTTAAAACACTCCATAAATCTCACGTTTTCTTTCTTTTTTCTTTTTAGATGACTGTAAAATTTCCACTTCGGTTAAAGTTTTTGGCCACCTCCGTCATTGATTAGTCTCCGAAATCATGTTGTCGTGTTTCGAGAACACGAGTACGTATTCTTCGAGGCGAGATGACCGGAATTCAAGAACTGGGATGCCCGCTTACTAATTTAGAATTGTAAAGAGAAAAATATAGATACTTCGATTGGAATTTTTTTTTGTCTATTTGATTGTACCTTAACTTGGTCATAACGTATTCAATATGTACGTAAATTTGCCAGAGGATAGCGTTGCCAGACGTTCTTTGCACCTGAAGGCAAGATGTCCTGAAATACGAGTATAAATATGCTATAAATTCGACCATAAATATCGACTTTTAACCTCATCAGTGATTTCGAACTTTTGCTCTGTATTTCTTAAGTTTGCGAATCTTTAGTTTATTGACAGTGTTCTGCTTACATTT
>VOMN01009164.1:0-31706 GCA_014899125.1 Orchestia grillus
GCAGGCCAGCCAGTGTGGGACACCCTGTACTGCAGGCCAGCCAGCGGGACACCCTGTACAGCAGGCCGGCCAGCGGGACACCCTGTACAGCAGGCCAGCCAGCGGGACACCCTGTGCAGCAGGCCAGCCATTATTACATAGCTCCGTCCTCATACATCAGTATTTCGCAGGAGAAAATAACCGTAAGCTGCACTGATATTCATAGGATCCTGGATTTCCTATCGTAAATCAGAACAATATAACGGCATTTTTTTAAATGTTTTATATGATGGACGACGATGTGAGAACATTTTGGTTAACCTAGTTTGTTACGATTAATCGTTTCAAAGGAAACGGTGATGTATTTTGAGGCCTTTGCTTGCATATCTGAGAAAGAATCATTCATTTGAAGAAAAATATAGTATAATAAGTCCCGCAATTTTTGTCGAGTTGTTTGACAAGTACATAAGGAAGACGATGCAAATAATATCAAATGTTTTAAAAACTACAAATAAACTTTTAGTTCCTTCCAGGGGCTGAAATTTTAAATTTTTTATTATATTTTAAGCATCACATCGAAGTGCTTCAAACAACTCAATTAAACGCACGTCATCTTCGATGTCGATAGGAGGAAACAATCTTATATCTAATTTATTTATCCTTTCGGAAATAGTCATCTGTTTTCTTTGCATTAGAAATATCCACGAATAGTCAATAAAAGAGTAATACGATTTTTAAAAATGAGTTTCCACGGAGTAGTTTTCCACTCCGCTGGCGTCTCATTATCCTCAGCTTTGGTCCTCCGGAGATCCAAGCGGTTCCTAATCTCCACAGGCTGTTGCTGCTCTCCTGATTAATCAAGTCCAGGCTATGGTTCCATTGTCCGTATCCTGGAGCAGGAACGTCGCCCTCGATGTTAATTCCCTCAGCATTGAAAACTCGGGGGTTTTGTTTGGAAATTTACTCAGATCAATACCCTTTCGTTTATGGAACATTTTGTGTATATATACACGTATGTAAGCGAAAAGCTAGAAGGTTTGGTATATAGTACGACTTTGTTTCAATCAGCAAAATCAATCTGATTCTTACAACATAAGGGTAAGAAACTGCACAGTAGATTAAGTTTAGTAGTTTTTCCGAGGGATAAACAGAAATTACTTGTTAGTTTCATGCAGAAACGGCGAATGATTTTTATGAGGATCGTAGACGGAAGAACTTAGGTCTCAGATGCAAGCCCCGCCTAGCACCGTTGCCGCCTCACTGCCCTGGCCAGTCCATCTCCGCCCCTCCCGTCGGTAAGAAAAAATAAATGACCAAAGAGAATTCCTGTGCAACGTTTACGGAGGACTTTGGAATACGATTAAAAATAATTATTGGTAAATGTTTACGAATTATATGTAAAATAATTACAGGTAAACTATTCAACTCACTTGAACACCCAAGTTTAGGAAAGCATGTCCAAGTTATGTGGAAAATATTAGGAAGTCATTAACATTTGCAGTCCTACGAGATCTCCATTCGCAAATGGCTGGAGTTTAGGCGCGTGCAGTTTGGCAGGACGACAGATTTCCCACCGACAGTTCAGCAGCGCTGGCAGCGCAGGCTTCAGGAGGTGTAGATCCATCTACCTGATCCACACATGAGCATCCGCTCGCCACAGCCCTCAGTCCTGTGACACCTCAGAGGACGGTCTCCTTGGGTTCACAACAACCTTCTATATTTACTTCGTACATCCTATTAGTATTGGAACGGATACAAAAGGGAATATTGGTAAAGAGCACAATTGCGATTACGACATCATCGAAAACTTTACGGTTTTACGTGCGTGGTGCACTCCTTCCTCACTTTTTTTACCTTCCTCACAGCGAGTTCTAGATCCTCTTTTCGACCCTCCGCACAGGGACTTCTAGACCCTCTTTTGACCCTCCGAATAGCGAGTTCTAGAAGCGGGATGAGACCGGAACATGGTGTAATTGTAGTACTCGTACTGTACAAGCATGTTCATAATTTTGCGCACAAACAAAAAATATGACTATAATTCTTAAAATGTTTGGCTATACATAACGGTCCCCCTAATGGCGGTCGGTAGCGGTAGCGCTTTTAAATATTTTGAGTTTGCATCGCGCTACTCCGCAACGTTTTGATCACAGAAACTCCTACCGCTACCCCGTTAGCATTTAGATAGTGTGAGTGCCGCGGAGAAGCGAGCTAAAGTAGAGCAGCGCTCAGCTCTAGTTTTCATGCAGCACATTTTCCAGAAACAGAAGTCGAAACACCATGATGGAAGTATCCGCTATGTGATGGCCAGAGGAAACGAATCATCGGAGATCTTCGATGAAATTTCCGGCCCTAGAAAAGAGCGTCGTGCCAGCAGTAATGAAGGTGAGTGAGGCATTCTTTACGCGAATAAGTCAATATTAATGTCTGATAAGATCAAATGAAATAATTTCAATGTATAAAAGTACATTTTTTTTAAATTATACATATATGTTCTTGCATTAAAAAAATTCTCCTTCTCCACTTGGTAGAGAGGATATGGTATACGTACATAACGACCAAGGATGGAACACATAGTGGAATACATGACTGTTTCGAACATATATATATATATATATATACATATATATGAGCATAGTAACTTCAGTTATCATCAAAACACCACTGATCGAATAAATTACTAAGCATTCATTCGCAAATAAAACTTCGACCCGAAAGTCTGAAAAAACGCACACCTACAGCCAACACCCACCCTACCTCCGGATCCCTGGCGTGGAAGGAAACGAAGAGGGACGAACTGAAGTTATTGCAATTTATTTCTCAGTTGTTCAGTATCTCATTGCTTGTTAACTAAAAATTCATCTTAAGTAATTATGAGAGAAAGACACTAAAGCTTTTGAAAGTTGTATCATGTAGTTTACGTTACACTTAGCTTAGGTAACTCTGGCCAACCCGACATCTCGACGGCGAGCGAGTTATGAGTGTTAACGCTTCGCAGGCCAAATTATTTTGCCGATATGGCTCCATTTTACTTTGTTTGAAAGACTGGTTCTAATGTATGTGAGTGAGGTTGCTTTCAGCTCCTTGCGACAGATTGGCAGCATTCTTATGACAGTGAATTTTGAAATCCATGCATATTGTAAAGGGTTAAAGTTTAATAAAAAAAAATTTAAACAATTTTTGGACAATTTATCAGCACAAGAGTTGTATGAGCTCAAAAGTTGTAGATATCAAAATCTGGAACCATTTCAATGGACAATTGTAACTATACTTACTTGTGGATCCGAAGGAATTCAATGATTTCTATAGGGCACCCTACACAAGCCGTCTTCTAAAACGTACACATATATGAGTAATCTAATACACTTTCCTTACCGTATAGAAGACTGATCAAGGAAAGAATTTATTGAAGTGATAAAATTCAGTTAAATTTCAAGAATATCGCAATACCCAGTCTATAAAAGGCAATATTTTAGATTACTCGCTTGAATTTATAATTTACTCACACGCAATGTGAGTGGTGTCTAAATGGTCTATTAGGTTATGAGACTATCCTGTAAACAATTACTGCCATCGGTATTCTGTGAGAAATAAGATTTAAGGTTTGCTTTTAACGTTAGGAGTGCGCGTCCCTCACGAATGGCAGAAGGCGATGAGTTCCTATCTTTTAAACCAATGCTGTGAAAACTAGATTGGGATCTAGTATTGGGGAAGAAAGGAAGTATAAATTTACTTCAGTTTTTTTTGTTTTTGTTAAAATATCCGTGATGGCCAGTTTGAGCAGATGCGAGTTGTTTCAGGTCTTTATTACTTTCATTAGTCACAGTTTTATACGTGAAATACTGAAAGAATATTGATAGAGATTAGACAGCATAAATATTTTCAAACATTGATATGAATCATTTGTAAAAGCATTATATATTTCAAATTTCACATCTTCCTGATTGCTCTTTTTTACAAATTAGGAAAAAAATTTATTCAAATTTTATAATTTGCACTCTATGCTTCTCTAGCGATATAGATGAATTAGTGATTGTACATTATTTTGAACGCTTCTGCAGGTATGATGTTTTTGACTCATTGTAAGAATATCTATAGATTTCGATATATTTGCCCCGATATGTGTTATATGCTCTTAAAAGTCAGGTTTTCACCGATGATAATTCCAAGGAATTTGGTGAATTAGTTTGTTCAATCTGGCCATAGCCAATTTTAATGCGCGGATGATGTGAATTCCGCTTTTAGAAGAACAGTACGTACTTTTTTTATTGAAATTGATGCATATTTAATTAGCTTTACTGGCTCGATAAAGCTTTGACTTAAATGAAGTCAAAAATTTAATTGCCTCTGATCATTGAATTTAAGTACTCCATTAAACTATGTTCCATTAAGTTTAGCAGTTTCAAGAGCATCATGCTGGTTTGAGGGAGCTCTAAAAAATCAAGTATATTGTTTTGTTAGCGTTGTATGTTTTAACTTCTCGACTTCCGGGTCTCATACATCTATAAGTCTTTATAACACTCTAAAATGTGGAGCACGTATTGCGATGTCATTAGCATGACGAATGCAGTTGATGCTAGTATCATTGATACGACATCCATTCTTTGATGCTTGGAGTGCTTCAATAATTAAGTCTACATAAAGACTGAACAACACTGCGGACAGCAGTCCACCCTGCCTGTCGTCATTTTCAACTGAGAATGAATTAGGGCTAGTATTCCCCACCTGGTTGCACTTTGCTCCTATACAAGTATTTCAGTAAACTAATAAGGGGCCCTGAAGCAACCCTCTCCAATAGTTTTTCAAACAACGTCCGATGAATAACTCGACGAAATATTTCACTGGTACCCAGAAAACAAGTGTACACATGAGAGCCGCTAGAGGTGCAATGATTTGCAATTTACTTCAATGTAAACACGGCAAGTTCTGTACCCTGTTGAGTTTTACACCGAATAAATTATCAGTTGTCTCTATGCAGGAATCCAGCTTAGCTGTTCAGTAGTAATAATTCAAAGATCCTAAACGCAGATGTGGTTGTCGTTATCGGCCTGTAATTTTTCTGTTCAGAAGAACATTTCGTATTATTTTTCACTTTCGGTTGCATTTCCACTTGCTTTAGGTCTCAAGGGAGGTATTCTAATTTTATGCACGCTGATAAAAATATAGCGAGAAACTTTAGCAATTTCCTAGACGCCTATTTGAACACTTCAGCAGGTATTTTATCTCCACTGCAGCTCTTATAGTTTAGTAATTCTCTGGGAGGGTCTCGTACTTCTTCTTCAGAAACTAAGTTGGGAAGAAAGTTTGCGTAATTGTCGAATACATCAACTACAGCTCTCTGATTGTCCGCTTCCGTTCTAGTGTTAAGTGTATTTCTGAAGTGTTTCCTCCACAATTCAGCAATCTAACTTTCAACAACCACTCCAGCCACATTTTGTGCCGCTGTTTCATTCTAAGATTAATTGGCTGCTTCTCCCACCAGAAATCAGTTTTCCGTCCACGGAGCAGCTTACCTGCTAGAGATTTGGCTCTCAATTCATTCATCTGTTCCCTATACCTTCTCACTGCAAATTCAAACTCTCTCATTATGGATTCAATTCATATAAGGGTGTAGGAAGCTCTCTTGTGGACGGCCATATTGTCTCCAGGCATTATTATGGGACAACGAAGCTCGTATGCTTGTTAGCGGGAAACCTGTTTCATTCAGGCCCAGCCTTGCGACTCTTACTCGATTTCCAGCCGAACACACTCGCTTTAAATTCGAGGATTGAACTCCGTAAGAATTCAAATAAGGCGTCCGACTTAGAGTTATAATTTAGACAGTTAATATCAAACAGTTCAGGATCAACACGAACCAAGTTATTACTATCTGAGTTGTGTGGAAGCAAAGTAATCCGTTCATGATCCTGATATTGCAAATTCACCTTAACGTCATTAAAATTGGGCTCGTACTCCACTATAGGAAGGAGGATACTAAGCTGCAGCGTTTTATATAATAGAAAGTGATCTAAAAATTTTGTATAAGCTCCGAAATTAAACCTGTGCGCGCGCCGTCGTAGTGCAGGTGCGAACTTTCATCTGTTCATCAATATCTTTCATTTGTTAGTCTACATTACTCCGCAGTTCAAAAGACAGTTCAAACGTTAACTTACTCTTTGATTTGCACATAAGACTTCGAATGACTAAATTGCCGTTGTTATCATCACAGGGGGTTTCAGTGTGCTAAAAATTTCCTGGAGAAAATGGATAAATGAATAGTTAATACAGCCGGGAGTAATTTACTTTGGCCCTTCATCCAGCCCTCCATCTCCGGCTGCCTGGTTGGTTAAATTTTACCCATTAGGAAGATTTCATACTGGCAGTAAAAGTTTGGTTTAGTGAAAACCCAAACACCGAGGCGGGAGAAGGTATATGATTTTTCATGTAATAAGCACTTGGTCTATAGCAGTAATAATAATATGAACTTCGGCAATAGTAGTAATAGTAATTTGCTCTTGGATAATAGCAGACATAGC
The DNA here is from genome assembly GCA_014899125.1 of Orchestia grillus. Taxonomy (NCBI): domain Eukaryota; kingdom Metazoa; phylum Arthropoda; class Malacostraca; order Amphipoda; family Talitridae; genus Orchestia; species Orchestia grillus. The sequence continues at coordinate 6,492 of VOMN01009164.1, forward strand.
AATATGCATTTGGGTAATAGTAGTATTACTACTATGTATTGTTAATTAACCAGTTATTCACCAGGTAATTCAGAGTCGGATTTTGGGGTCATTATCGACAATTAGTATCACCAGCAAACCAGCGCTGAGCTCACCGGTAATCAACGTCTAATGGTCTTAGAGTTGGGTCTATTTTCGTTGTAGACTTGCAGGCGGTTGGCTGATCCCTCGGTAAGAAGGGATAGGCTTGTTGGCTCCGACGCTGGGTAGTGGACGCGGCAAAAGCCATAGCTCTCAGCATCATGTAGGTTTGGTCCACGAGATGAGTGATGATAACTATACACTAGACGGGTGGATGCCGGCAATGTGCGATGATTTAGCTAGTCATCAATGGAGGTTTTGTCAATAAGGAAACGTCGATTCTCTAGCTGAAGGGGTCGAGTCTCACGATGCGGCCTCTTCAACAGCTATGAAACTGATAGTGAAGCCAAAAAAGTCCCATATATCTGAAGATCGGACACTAAAGATGACGATCCCATGTGTTCGGAAATAGTCGCCCCTGAATGGTACTGACAAATTATCCTGAAGGAAGGTTGTACAGTCACATGTTAATTTTTGGCATTCGTAGCATGTTCTTCAAAAACCTGAACAAGTCACCAGCGAGATGTCCTTTCCTTTCTTAGTTTATTCATTTTTCATTTTGTTATTGTAGGAGTGACGGTGTCTTCTCCCTCTCGAATATTGGGAATAGCTTTGAGTCTGGGAGCTGCAGGATTCTACATAGTTGCTGAGGACCTGAAGAAGACTTCCTTGTCGCAGTGTTGGATATTTGTTTCGTCTTCTTCTCGTCATTTCTTTTGTATGTTCCGTGTGGACATTTCTGCAGCTCGGTAACTGCTTTATTTATTCTTCCATCCTTGAATTTATGAAACATTTATTTCTAAATTTTGTCACTGGTAACATTACAAAGATTAACAAAGCTCATGACTTCCTCAAATATAGTGGTCATCGCATATATGTGAGTGCGAGAAGTTTTCCGTGGGCTCCATAGTATATTTTGTGGGCTCGGAGGTGCACTGGCGCACTGCGTCCAAGAGGACGCAGCCGGATTCGAATCTCGGCTCAGGCCAGGCAATTCACGTGACCAATTCACGGGAGGTACTTCAATACTATTGAAGTACCTCCCTTGGAAAAAGAAGTTTAAACCACATATTCCTCATATACCTCATCATGCCAGTTGTTTTAAAGCATTGAAAACCCAATAGTAAAACATGTTAGAATTAATAAAGGTTCTTTTTTCACTAATTGCACAGTTACACTCACTGTTTATCAATGAGGCTGCAACTACACATGTACACTATGATATCTAGTCAAGAAGTTATATCTGTGACTTTTATTGTAAATGATGTATTATATCCCGCAAGAAGTTTTTCTTTGACATTAAATGCAATTTGAAGGTTGAGAAACACTCTGCGAGATCCGTTTCGAGCGTCTTGATCTTGTGTCCGCAGTCCGCGTTTTAATGTTAGATACAGGTCAGACGCGATTTAGTCTTTCGTAGTTTGTGTTGACCTTCCAAGCATAAGGATATCTATCTAGATGATGAACTGGATTACTCGGTGACACACTCTCTTGGTTGGAAATGGTACATGACACGGAGTACCTTATACTCTAAGAACTTTATTGACGAAGTTGGTTTACAGCCAATTGAGCAAGACGAACCACTTGGTGTACAACCGTACTATGTGTGATATTTTTTAGAGAATTTTTAGATCGGAATCAAGGCTCCTACTGATGTTGGCTATTGTATTAAGTTCAAGAATAGATGGGTAAAGAAAATTAGGGTATGGATTAATGGAATGATTAAGTGGGATGCTGTGTGCCGACCGGCAACAAATTGTACACCAACTGAAGACTCATTTTTCTTAGTAAATGTATGGAAGGAGAAGAAGAAGGTTATGAACAAATTTCACAAGACATGGACATGCTACATGTGAAATGGATGAAGAAGAGATGATGAGTGCCTAAAAAGTATTTAGCTGTTAAAAAAGGTTCAATTTAAATTAGATTTAATCTATTATGAACTCCTTCTTGTGAAGCTAAAAGTTGAAGATGTGTATGCTGTGTGACAGTTGAGTGAAACAAACAGTGGAACTTTTTGTTTTTGAGCAAAGTAAATATGAATGGGAGAAAATAGTCTTAATGAATGTTGTATAAGAGCAGTATGGAGTAGTTCAGTAGTATGTCAGAAGTGCTAAAGATGATTTGGAGATAAAGTAACTTGTAAGGCTGGATGAAGTGAAGATTTTGATGGTTGTTGATGCAATAAAAATTTCTTAGTAAGAGCATGAAATAAAAGGTAGGGATAAGCAGTGTTTGCTAGGCTTTTGTAGTATGTGTTGACCTCCCAAGCATGAGGGTATTTTTTTTTTGTTAAACTGGATTACCCAGTGACACCCTCTCTTGGTTGGAAATTGCATAGGATACAAAGTATCTAATACTTTGAGAAATTGATTGGTCAGGCAAGTTCACAGCCAATGGGGCAAGAGGACCCACTTGTGTATACAATATGGGATTTTGTATGGATTTATATAATGTATAATTTCCTTAGAACCTGAGAGTCATTCAACTATTCGCTCTTATACGAAGATTTGACTGAGAAGCCAATAACAGTGCGAACAAGATCTTCGACCTCTCGCAACGAATTGCAACGACAAGACAGCAGTTGAAATTTAACCTTACGATGTATAAGAAAAATTCGAAATTAAAATGAGCGTCTGTATGTGTGATACGAGGTTTGAGGTCATAGGTCCTGGTTGAAATCTGTTTTTGGAAACTCGATCGCCCTGAATGATGAACGACGCGACGTTGTTCGAAAGCTTGGCAAACTTTAAATAAATATCTCAGAAGAAGCTTTGAAATTTAAATTCCCTAATTTCCTTTTGTATATACTGCGAAAAATGATATATAAATAGCTACCTCAAAGGGACACTTCCTTGTACATATTTGTACACAGCTTAGCTTAAAAGTAAACATGGGTGTCTGTGATACCTAGTGATGATAGATCTGTCACAGCTTCCCATGAATTTCAATAAACTCAAAATGAATAAAATATTCAAAAAAATCATGAAATGGAAATTATAAAAACAATAAATATCTTGCAGTGGGAAAACAAATCTGAAAAAATATCACTTTTAATCACTTTCAAACCCCACTACAATTTTTAGAGAGAATTTTTTGCCTAATAAAGGCTTTGACAGATGTTGGCCTTCATATGAAGATCAAAATTGATGTCAGTTCTCATTTCAAGTTTGAGTTTTCTAAAATATAGCTTGTTTTGCTATTTTTAGTAGTCAGTAGACCACCCTTGACCCGTTGGGTCAAATAATATTCATAAAAATCTAACCGTATCCAGAAATATATCCTACACAGTTAAGTTGGTATCCACAATACAGGATTGAATGAAGAGTAATTTTGAATATCTCACACTCCACAGACAAAAGATTCTGCCCTCTTTCTCATTCCCGTATCCACTTTACTTACTTGCCCGACTTTAATTCCTTTCTTTTGCATGACACAAGTATGTATTTTCTCTTCTGTGCATAACTTCAAGCAAACAAGACAACCAGTTTTAGTATTATACTAGATTTCAGTTCAGCAATTCTGAACTCAGTGATAGGTTTCTATGTTTCATTACTCATATAGTTCATTTATGTGATATTATTCACATTCATTCCCATACATCTTTTCTTTTCTAGGTTTGAGTGCACTGTGAAAGAAACAAGACGTAGGTATGTCGGACGAAGCTGGTGTTCCTGGAGCTGTATCGGCCGAGTCCATCAAAATCATAGGAGAAAGCATTGGTATATCGCCCCTTGGTGATGATGTTGCCAGAGAACTTGCAGAAGATATCACCTACAGACTAAAATGTATATTGCAGGTAAGAGAATATTGGATCTGAATATTGACTATGTTCTATTTTGAATGGACTTGAGATTGCACTTGCGCTATGCTCATTTCTTTTGATCTTTTTGTGTATGATTCCCAGAGTAGCAAAACAATGCCTATCGTTTTTATATTTGTTACATTTTCTCATGAATTTCAATTACTTGTTTAAATTTTGTTTGTGATTCTGAGATTGGCCTTTTCTTGTGGATCTATCCATATTTGTTTTTATTAGAACTTTTTCTCATGAATTGCATTTTTTGCAGGATGGCCGTAAATTTACACATCATGGCAAGAGAAAAAAATTCACAACTGCAGACTTTGACTGGGCTCTGAAGTTAAAAAATATTGAGGTAAATATGAATTTTATGGATATTATGTTTAAATTTTTCACTGAATGGTGGATAGATATTTATTTGTACCATATATGAGTGTACCCTATATGGTGCACAATGTGGTCAAAGTGTTTAAGGAAACATATTTTTATTATTACATCTGTGTTTCAGTCACACATGCTAGGAGAATTTTTATTTACTGCTATGTACAACTTATTTCTTATTACATTGCAATGTTTCTGCTATGAGTGTGCAAAATAGAACCACATTTTGCACACTGCTTATCAGTTTACTTTTTACCATTCATAGATTTAGGAGACCACACTTTCTGCTGACAGGCTTATCTAGGAATGGTTGATGTTTTTTTTTATATACAACTTATAATGAATTATGGCATAGATCCATAGCATGTGGCTATCATGAATGTTTACTGCTCATCTACTATAACTCTTTGTTTTTAAATTACGATTACATTGCCAGCCACTGTAGATACCTAGCTTCAGTATTGCCATTTTGTGAGCTTTGATTTGAGTCTACTGAAAGTTATTTCTCACTTGAGACTTCCATTAATAAATTAATATGTTATGAATCTTCACATATTTGTGTCCACATGATAAAGTATATATCTCTCTATGTTTGGTTCAGCCCATATATGGAGTGTCAAGCAGCGAGTTCTTGCCTTGGAGGCTGACGTCAGGTGGTGGCCGAGATCTGCATTTCCTGGAGGACCGAGAGCTCGAAGTGAGCGACATAGTCAACCAGCAGCTGCCCAAACTGCCCCCTGGCCCTGCTGTAAAGTGTGAGCTCTCACTCAAGCTCTTTACTCTTTCCTCTCCTAAGCTTTTCCTAGTTGATCAACCTTTTTTATACCATACATATTTTTTCTTTAAAGACTATCCATGGTAAATTGGATGTGAAAGTATGAAGAATGACATATACTTCCTATTGAGAGGTTACATTTTTATGAAAACTAATGCATCACATGTGTGCAAATAACAATGTTTCATGTCAGATTTACTACTATATAAGAAAGCATCTTATGAAATCAGGATTGTACATTGGGGGTACCAAATTTAAATGTATGCCACTATATAATAACTAGTAGATGCACCCTTCCCAAAATGGCGGGACAAACGATCCTGATTTCTTAAGATTCTTTCTTATTTATAGTAGAGCTGACATGAAATATTGTCATTTGCAGCCTTCTCTGACAGTCTCCATTATTAGTTAGAATTATAGACCTGGGAATTTTCTCCTATCTAAATCCTTAAGAGTGTGACAGAATAATAGACCATGCAAGCAACACTGGATATTATATAGTGCGATAGCCCAGTCTTGCTTGCTTGGTTGGTCTGTCCGTCCGCCTATCTCTCTGTCATGCTCTCAAGTGCAGTATTCTACTGTTAAGCCCTACCGCTAAATACTTCAATGGTGTTTTGACTCTGGAGTTCACAAATGTTTTTCTTTCCTAGCCATCTGTGCAACCAACTTCTACTTTTCCTCTGCAGTCGAGCCATAAATTTTGGCTAGTGTTTTGACCGTCAGACACTTCTTTCTGGCCAAAATATGAAAGTTTATTCTGTTGAACGTTTGTCTAGTCAAAAATCTAAGGTAAAATAATTTTTCAATGAGCCAGTGTTTGCTGGGAAAAGATTGATATGTAGTTATGTTTGTATTTCCCACTGTGAAGAGTTTATCTTTCTCACTTCCACTACAATTTTTTTCCCATCATCCAAAACTTTGAAGAAAATTTTCTTTTTCAAATATTGTATGAAACATATGACATACTTCCCTAATTTTCCCAAATTACGGATTATTGTTAATTTCATTGCATTGTACCAGGTAAGACTTGACTGGTCCTCATAGATTGTAGTTGTTGCGAGTCGGAGAGCCATTGTGACCAGACTGATCGCTGAACATCTCCAGGTCACTGGCTGGCCATAGAGGGAGTGCAGCCAGCCATTCCTGAGAACCCTGCCCCCATGAGCAAGGACTCCCAGAAGCAAGAAGCTGTTGACCCAGCGTCCAAGCTCGCTGCAGCCCAGGCCGACACTCGTAATACGAGGAATATTCACGGGTTGGTGCTCTTACTCTGATACTTAGTGTGTGGGTCTGCATGTTATGCATCAGCTTTTTTTTAAATAGATTCTGTTTAATAAATGTCGTCTCCTGTGTTTGTTAGTTTAGCTTTAGGTTTTGAAGTTATTTCTCAAGAATGTTAAGCTTTTTAGTTACAACAGGTAAATTTTCAAAATACTTTTCTAACTTTTTCATGCCCAGCATCTGAGAAAAAATTCTCCAAAATTTGAACATGTCTATGTGATTTTGAATAGATAGTGTGAAGAAAAGCCATGCATGGTAATGAGAAATAGCAACTAAATACATTGGTAATAGTTGATGTCTATATTTATGCAATCGACGTGCACCAGCAAACAGCTGAAAAAAAACTTGTGTTGTGACGGTCATCAATAATCATTGCTTTCCTTGCAGCCGCGGCCTGAAGAGCGTGGAGACGGTGCGCGTGAAGCAGCTCGCCACCCACGAGCTGTCAGCGGAGCAGCAGCTCTACTACAAGGAGATCACTGAGGCCTGTGTGGGCTCTGATGAGCCAAAACGAGGTGTAAGTCATCTAGCCATCACATGGTGCTTCTGATCAAGTGCTGCGTGCCTTCACTCTTGATTTAAATGCTCATAACTAGTGTAATTAATATTAATATTGTAGGAATCTAACCACCTGCACCAATTCTGTGTGTTAGTTTGTCCTTGTGTAGATGGTGTGTAGAAATTGGCGGCATGTACGGCAAGTTGCTGAAGTTAAAATTGGTCGGTAGTGTGCCAGCTTGTGATGCTACATCGATGCAAATGCGACGGAGGTCTCACGTAGCATTCATGTGTGCATGGTGTGATGTGTCAGTGAGGTCTGAAAGCAGTCTTACTTGTGTAAGTGTAGGTATGTTGCAGGTTTTTTAGGAGCAGTTTTTGGGCTACTAATAACCTTGAACACAATTGTGTTAGGAGTTAAATTCAAAATTAGCATAAAATGCTCCAAATGTTTGTCTTCAGTGGCTGTCAATTTTGAATCCTATTTTGAAAATGGCTTGTATGGGGAGCAGTTGCTGAGAAAATGATTATATGAAGTTTTTTGTGGGAGCAAGTAACAGAGAGAAAATTTCCATACCTTACTATTCGTTGTGGCATTGTGGCGTCTTCTGTGCCTCATCATCACATGAATTTCGACGGGCGTCGCTTTTGTTACACGCTGTGCGTGAGAGGTGAAGTGCCAGGGCTGGAGGGCTAACAATGCAGCGCGAGTTAAGATATGTGCTGAGTGTCCCATCATGTTTTGTATCGGCCACAGATCAGGGTCTCGTTAACTTGGTACTCTAATGATGATTGGTGGTACTTTCTGCCTCGCTCCATTACTTACTGCCCTGCGTCGTGGCCAAACGGTATTAGTATAAACGTCAGTCAGTTGCTCTGATGATTTATGTTTTGAACTTGTATGTGCTGCCCTTGTACTAGGTGAGGACGTGGCTGTTGCTTTGTAAGCATGAAGTTTTTCATTATTGTGAAGATGATGCATGTTAAGGCTTGCATTTTCTTGGTTTATGTTCGCAAAAATAAAGGAAAAACATTGCAGGAAAGCTTTCTTTTGCAAGCAAAGTGGTAGCTTCCGCTTGAAATTCTGTACCCGTTATTGAATATTGCATTCGTTTTCAGCCTAAAACATTGAGCCAACTTCTTCTCAAGGTAGAGTTTACGAAATTTTCGAGTGCTGGTTATATCGACGAGTGTGACACTGATTATGTTCCCTGGCAATGATAACGTTCATGGTTTGTTTTAGGCATTATTGTGTGTAGGGGATTCCCCGGAAAATGTTAGGAGAGAAATTCAGGAGTGTAATTTTGCCTGAACACTTTTTAAGCCTTTTTTGGCGTGAATGACTAATGTACGTAATCTGTTGGTGTATCTCTGTATAGTATTGTGGTCAATATTTTCTCCTCCTGGTTCATTTTAGCTTGTACAGATATGGATTCCTGTATTAATTACAATTATTTTCTCTCCGGCAGGAGGCGTTGCACTCCTTAGCCTTTGATCCTGGACTGCATCAGATGGTGGCACGCCTGTGCACTTTCATTGCCGAGGGTGTGCGGGTGAACGTTGTACAGCGAAACCTCGCTCTGCTCATCTACCTCATGCGCATGACTAAGGCTCTCCTTGACAACACCACACTCTACCTTGAAAAATATGTGAGTTGCACCTCTTACTCCATTTTGAAAATTCGCAATCCCTGTTTTACGTTATTGAAGAGACTGTAATATATGCAATAGAACTGTGTAACAATACCCTACATTGCTGTTGAAAAAACGGAATCATAAGCTCCGAGAAGTTGGGCAAAATAATGTATTATTTTCACCTGGGCAGCTACACGAACTGACACCGTCCGTGCTGACGTGCATTGTGAGTCGTCAGCTGTGCTTGAAGCCTGACATGGACAACCACTGGGCGCTGAGAGACTTCGCCGCGCGGCTCATGTCACAAATCTGCCGCCACTACAACACCACCACCAACGGCCTGCAGACCCGCATCACCCGGGTTTTCTGCAGGTGCCTCAATATGGACAAGACCCCGCTGGCCACCGTGTATGGGGCTGTTGCAGGTACGTCAACAGACCGACGTCCTATTTCACTTTAGCTCGGCTACCTACGCGGGATTAGCGTCTCATGGCGTGCGATTTCGGTAGAAACCCAACCATGGGCCGCTTGGCTCGTTCTATGTATTCTATTCTATTCCTATCACGAGGTGAATTACCACTAGGAGAGATTTCTCAAGGTGCCAGTTGTCCCTCAGCTAAACTTTCATCCAGTCCATACTGTGCCTTTCAGATTGTTCACCTTCCTGATTGGGTAATAAATGTAGTCTGTACGTATTTCGTATTGTCATATATGTACTGTGGTGAATGATTGAATATTCATTATTTCACTCACTTCATGCTGTTGTGTTTCATTTGATAACCTAAATGAAATATTATGAATACTTTTTCATGCTAATAATGAAACTGAATAGTTCATATTTTTCAAGTCATTGTATTAATTTCTTCTTACGAAATTTTTGATTAAGTAATTTATTCACAAGTTACTTAGATTATCAGTCCAGTTTTGCGAGTACCCCTCTCAGAAGGGATAGGATAGGTACTAAGGTTAGGTTTGTTTATCCTATGGCATGGGAACTTCGAGACTTCTGGCTTTCATGCCTACTTTGCGTCTTCGAATTTTTGTACGTTCTTTGCTATCTCTTTTTGTCTCTTCGTTCTCTTCTTTCTTAACTTTCGGTTTCTGTGTGTAGAGAATCCTGTTTGAGAACACACCTGCGCTTAGATTTCACATTTTCTTCAGTCTCTACTAAATGGTCCTTCTTTTTCTTTGCTTTCTTTGGATCACATATCATGTGGATAGGGTGCTTTAAATTAACCAAGAATCAATAATGATCAATTTTAAAGTACTCCTAGTAATCCCGACTGGTTTTTAATGAATTCACGAATTGCGATGCTGTTTTCTTAATTGTCAATTTTTGACTGGTCTATTTTCGAGCGATGGCGCCGATATTTCATTACAGATATGCTATTAAATTTCTCGATAGTTATTCTACTCGAATACTCTACACTTTTCAATACCTGTAAGACTGGAGAGTTTGTTCTGAGATTGCTGATAAGCGCTGATTGAGACAGTGGAAGCAGGCGCATTAGCAGGAGTAAGCAGCATAGACACATGCTATTGGGGGTTAGTGGAGCCCCTCAGGGAGGACATAGGATCGGTAGTAGGTTTAGAGTTGTTTATCGTATGCTATGGGGGAGTGGCATCTTCAGGAGGTGCTCTTAGGTTACCTCAGTTATAGATAGGGCTTCTGAACTTTTATTTTTCTGCTCACTTTGCTTCCTTCAATTTTCACACCATCTTCGCTCTCGTTGGATCACTTTTGTGTGGATTGCCTTAATTTAATTCGTAATCGAAGCGTGCAAGTTGACATGTCCTTGCTGCAGGTCTGTGTGAGCTCGGCCCTGAGGTGATCAAGGCGCTGGTGGTGCCGCGCCTGCGCGCCCTCAGCACCAAGATCGAGCAGTGCGTCGAGGGAACGAGCGCTTACGAGAAGAACGCCGCCGTGCACATCAAGGGCATGCTGCTGGTCAGACCCCATGAGCGTTACACCTCTCTTCCACTGACTCATCTTCTTCATTTTGTTCATTTCAAAATCTTCCATTGACTCATCTTATTCATTTCGAAAGCTTAGGACGATTTCGTTTTCTTGCCAATGCTGGCTTCATATGAAACAGTAGAAATACTTTTTTAATTTGGTCAAGAGGTGATGTCCATTTCTTCAGCCTCATCATTTAAGTAACCAGGAAAGAACCTGCATTAGTTTTTTAATTTGTCAGTGCTATTTCGAGCAAACCTCGCGAAGTAATGAACAGAACTGTCGAGGGACAATAAACGAAGGAATTTAAAAGCATTCCACTTGTTAATTTAAAATGTTCATTGTTGAGATCACTGGAAGTGAGGTGCCAGTGTGAGCGTTTTCGTTCACTTAAATATTTTTTAAGTTATGTTGAATTTATACAACCGTATCAATTATTCGGCACAAAGTGCTTCATTGGATTATGGGAATTTTTTCAACCTTGTCGGGTGAAGTTCGTATCAAAGCCTTGAAGTTATGCTCGATTGTAACATGTGCAACCACAAAAGCCTCATGCAAATTCATTGATCTACGGCTTTTAGTCGCTGGACCTTCAGGTTTCATCTACCAGACCATGCACTAGGAGTGTTGATGCTGCTCTGGTCTCCCTCTTGAACTCGCCCACTCGAGGTTGGCTGAGCGCAAAATGATCGAAGAAAAAGTGGTTTCGTTGATCCTCGAATGAGTTCGTCTAATGTCCATAATTTGTCCTCTTTTTAACGTTGTTGATTGGGATCAAGCGAGATGTGTAGTTCTCCTTCCACAGGAGACGAGTTTATTGTACTCATGACAACCTGTTTTAATTCACATTTTGCTGTTTCTTGGCATTTTTAGGCAAACATTTTCACTTAGTGTATTTATTTTGCGACAGCAATGGTAAGAGTTTCCCAGGTCTACTTTTATCACTAATCTTTGTACGTTGCAGAAATCAGTGCCTCCGGTCCTAAAGATGAACCGCAGTCCTCCTGATCTTCTTTCCGATTACAAAAACGACTTTGGGTACCTCGGTCAACAGCTGCAGGCAAACGTCATCAAGGTGCTTGTTCTGTTAGATCATTAGGATTATTAAGCAATTGCTATAAATTTCTTGTGTCGTCCAAGTTTTGCAGCTCTCACAGCGAAGGACTTTAAGACTAATAAGTACAAGGGACTGTGGATTGTTATTTCTCTAGGCCATTATTTAAGAATACGGTAGCGTTAACTTTTAGAATCTTACAGGGACTTCTCAGTCATAGTGTATAAAAGTAGTAGCTTACTCGGTTTTCCTCATTTATTTAGATACTTGTTTTCGTGGTGTGAGCTCGTTTTCCACATTTACGTTAGGGCTTCTCTCCAAGTGAGTTGCAAGCTGACTTGAAGAAACGCTTAGATACATGGGAGTCCAACGATACTCCGAGTGGAAAATAATAGGCCTTAAAAGGTTTCAATCGCCAATTTTCTCTGAAAGACGGACATCAAACGGGGTAAAGGGATCAGCAAAAATTTCTGAAGCCGCTATGGATAGGCACCTCAGCTATGGATACGCTTTCGGGACTTGTGTCTTTCATGCTCACTTTACTTTCATTAATTTTCACATTTGCTTCACTCTCTTTTTTGGTCTTCTCTTCCTTTTCATTCTTAGCTAGATGTTTCTATGCGTAGGGGATCTCATGTGGGAATACACTCAGTGCTTAGATTCCGCGTTTTCTACATGCCATGTTAAATAGTCCTTTCTCTTTCGGTGCGACATAGTAACTGAAGCGCTGCAATGCGTACCACTACACCAGGTATGGAATACGGTCAAGCATCCCGATCGCGGGCAAATTCGAAGTTGCCGGAGCTGTGGGTGCTGTCAAGGATTAAGTTTTGTTTCTGAATACTAATTAGGATAACTCTTATACTAAGGATTATCAGCTCTCAATAATTTCCTCAGCTGCAAGGGTTAATCATTTATACTCGGTTGAGCTTAAAGCAACGATTATAAATTGTACTGGGAATAGGCACGTCAGGCGCAGAAAATTACCAAACTTCATGCAGAAACTAAACACCTACCTAGTTTAATTCAACTTAGCACTAGCACCTGTTTTTTTCTGTATGTATATGCATGCTAGTAAACGAACTCGTGTGGTGACGCAAAAATGTTTTCCTCCCGCAGCTGCGCCAGTCCCCTGGCGTGGGGGGTGTTGTGGTGTCGACTCCCCCAGCCCCGCCTACCCTGCGTCCCCTCAATCCCTCCACCGCCACCCCCACACGGATCCTCCACCAGGGTAGGCTTTGGCCAACTCGACCCACGTATGGAAGAGTAGCTAATATTTGTTATGGATGTTATTATATCCTAATGCGCACCGTTTCCCTTGGGTCACCTTGCAGAGATTTGGGGTACTTTAGACTCCTTCTTTGCCTATGAGCTCCACGTGCGGGGTGAGCTACCGTTGTGTTGGGTGATAGGTACGAAATTGTAATTTTTGATTCAGGTGAAAATGGTGTGCAGAAACCGTGGCGTGCTGGTAGCGTGATGGCCTTGTAACCAAGAGGACCCGGGATCGAATCTCGGCTCAGTTGAGGCATTTTCACGTAACTAGGTAGTACTTCCTTTGGAAAAGGAAGTTTAAACCACGCATTCCTCACATCCCTCACCACGCTAGTAGTTGTAAGACATCGAAAGTCCACTGGTAAAATGTGTTCGAATTAATAAAGGTTCTATGGGATGTAATGTTTATAGTGTAGCATACTTAACGTAACGTTTCCCGTGTACTGCAGAGTCTGGCATGTGCCTGGAAGGCTTTTTTAAACATCAATAATTTTTGTATGGTGATAATTAAGATTAATTATGGCGTGTTCACAGGCGTCGGTGGGCTGGCAGGTAGAGCTCTGGTGGTGTCGGGAGGCGGAGTCAGTCAAGCTTCGGCCGCCGTCAGCGCAGGGGGCGTGATGTCGCCGTCTCCAGCTCAGACACAAAAACTCATCCTCATGACTTCTAGAACCCAAAATGTACAGGTGAGTCCTATCTCGGTGTCATATGGCTTCAGAGGAGCCTGGTTGCCAGTGTCAACACTTCGTCGCAATTTCCGTTTATTTTTGTTTCTACCCCACACATCATTTCTTCATACCACTCCGGCAACCCATTGCTCAGCTTATTTCCTTAGGACTTTGAATTTCGGTCTGCCTGTCACTCCCAACTATCTCAACTCATTATTCACCAGCTCTTCTATCCAAATATGCACGTTACTTCTTTTATCTTGGAAATCCTCCGTCAACATTTCAACCATTTCATGTGATGACTTTCTCATTCTGAATTCTTTAATTACACCTCTCCACATTTGTTGCGTTCAGAATGCGTAAACCTAATCCACTATACATGTTGATTTTACATATTCTTCTTGTAGAAACTCACAGATCCCAAATTACCGTTTCTCTATCCATTTGAGGTCAAACAAGACGTTTGAAACATTCCGATGAGCTCCTGCATCCACTGTCTCATCTCTATTGAGACCCAGAACAATCTCCTTCCCAGATACATTTCTTTCATTTATTTTGGTGCCCGACGCTTTTCAGGAAATGTCTGATGTATACGTACCTATATTAACTAATTAAAAGGAAAACCGTTGTACAAGTCCATTTCCTACTTCAACGTGACTATTTTTGCATCTGCTGTGGGTCTATTTACCAGAAATGCAGCTTACCAACAGGAAATGCTATATGGTTCTACTGTGTTTGCTTCATCCCCTATGTAGCATTTATGATCCTTCGAGAAAAAAAAAATATATATATATATTTACATACTAAATGTGTAAAAATTTGAGTCAAGTAGAAAATATTTTTCCAGTAAAGGGTTAAAAGAAAATACAGATATTAGGTAATCACTTCATATCTCCAATCTGCACCTGGGCTAAACATCCTTACAGCTAGTGGATTATCTATCTGCAAAATTTGGAAGTACTTATATTACAGCTTGCTCTAGTGAAAACAGGGGTTCATGCAATGCCTAATTTTTCTACTTTATTTGCAACAGGGAGTGGATTCGCCCCAGCTTGTGAGCTCCTCTTTACCAGTGAACGACGGTAACGGAGCGACGATCTTAGCTCCTTCCTCGACGGCAGCTGGGACAGCACTGCCGCCCGGTGCCAAGTTTGTGCTCGTGAAGACGGAGCCAAAAGACGACGATTACGGCATGTGAGGACACGCCCGTGCTGCTCCTGCAGCAGCAGCCGCAGCTCCTGTCACCAGGTCCAAGAGGAGGCGCAAATAAAGGAAATCAAGATCTTAATGGAGCAGTTCATGCTAGGGATGTGTGAGCGAAGCACTGCAATACTAATGATCGTCTCATGTACTTGAAAGCCATTGCAGGTCGTCCAATTACGCTCTCGAATAATGAAAGACGTGCAAAGTAAGATTCAAGGATCACATCGCGAACACAAAGAGGTCGATTTTAGCTGTGGAGCATCAATGCCGTGTCGCGGCTTGTACTAGACTGCTTGAATTTAAAGCACTCCACGTGAGGAAACCGTAAAATTTTGAAAAGCTCGTTGGTTGACATTTGTGTCTGGAAATGATGTGGCAGTTGCAAAAAGTAGTAGTTGCAAAAATACAGAGCGACTTGAAAACAAATTTTGAATAAATTTTTGTCTTCATATCGAACATAAATTATAGGAGTTGTCACCTAGTAAAAATGCCTCTCGAATTCGCTTGGTGTCAAATTACGAAACTACAGAACTATTGAAAATACATACAAGTCATGTCGCTCGCGGCAGTAGAACATCATTTTCACGAGTTTCAGCACAGAAAAATTAAATCTGCTTGACTATCTTTTCCCGTTAGAGCTTACATAATATGATGAAGCGGAAGAGAGAAAGTAGCAAGGTCGTGTGAGTTATTTGATTTAAACTTGGACTAATCCAAGCCTGAATTGTTCGTGTTCAAAAACGAGGTGCCTCGTTATATACTTACAGGTTCTGGTCTGTCGGCCGTAAGAGCGCCATGTCTTCCAGACGCAGCCTACACGTTCCCTTACCTGTGTCATGTCTGTGGTGATCGGTAGATAAGAAACATTTAATGCGTAGAAATTTCTCTATTGAAGGAGATTGTCCGTTGTTACTGGACGGATACGGGGCACTGCGTCCTGTTAGCACTGTTGAGCGTGAGCGAAAAATGGAATTTCTAATATATTTCACGCTTTTTGTTGTTTCTATGTGCTTATCCAAAGTTGCAAAGGTCCTGTGAAGTGTCCTAGAAGTAGGAATTGCACATGCAGTTCAGATCGAGCAATGGCGTTGTAACGCTATTATCGAAATGCCGCGATGCAGTCGTGATGAGGTGTTGTGAAATAAGGGGTCAAATATAGTGAATTGTGTTGTCAGGTGTCGCTGTGACGTAGGTCGCTGTAGCTCTTTTCAAAATGGAAGCCATGACAGAGACATTAGTCCCTGTACGCTTGTGCTGAACCACTGCCTGCTGGTCACTTCAGGGAGCGTAGGATAGGCTATAGGCTATCTACCGTAGTCGAGGGGGCACTGTTAAGTGTCTTCAGCTATAGCTAAGACTTCGGTACTTCTATCTTTCGTGCCTACTTCGCTTGTTTCGATGGTCATGCTTTCTTTGCTGGTTATTTGTTATCTTTTCTTCCTCTTTTTTAAGTTGCTGTTTCTATGCGCAAGGAATCTTGGGTGGGAACACACCTGTACATAGATTCCACGTTTTCTGCAGTCCATACTAAATGTGCCCTTCTTTACCCTGTCTTGAGATCGCCTTTGGTGTGGCTAGAATGCTTTAAGCTAAGTAGTAGTAATAATTAGAGTTATAATAATTGCAACTACCCGCTCCTTGTTCGGAGCTTGGCCTTAGCTGATATTGCTTTAGTTTTGTACTGGGTAGCGGGCCCCTGAGCGATGTGTAGTAAAGTAAAGGATGTAGTGCTTGTTGGTAGTATCGGCAATCTTGAAAAATTTTAAAGTTTTTCTTTGATTTGAAATTAACCGTATTTCTTTATCGTTTATAGTTTTCTCTGTATTTTTTAAGAAGTTACCTCACATTTGAGCCACCTAGTACTAAACACGGTATAATCTACACGTGAGATGTTCGACAAAACGCAATCTATGTGCTCTTCTTTATTTAAATAATCTCATGAACACTTCATTACTATTCGTTATAATTTCAAGAGCAAATTCTCTTTCATTTAACTTCACTTTAAAAGCTGCAGCAAACTAACAAACAAGCTATCATAAATGATTGAAATGATGTTTGGTGTGAATCAATTATCGTGAGAAAAATGATCCAATCTTGATTATCATCTTAATTTTTATGCGATGGAGTGGACCACGAGAAAACATTTCGGATTCGCCGAGTGTGCTGACCATGCGACATGCTATTGCTCCTTGAGAACTTCATCACAGGTGCTATGGCACGAGCTTGGCGTTCCTGAATCACGACTTGTGTATTTTTAGAGGTTTCTTCATGAGGTCGGGATCGGTCTCGCTTACGTTGAGTAGTTAGTGTCGAACTAGTAACTAGTGTCAACTGGTGTCTGGTTGACCTCGGGAGTGGGGGATGTATTTCACTGAGATAAACGAGTATATAGAACAGTAGAACATCATTCAAAACAATGTTATTCGGGTAATATGTTACATAAACATTACGGAAATAGAAATTATGTACGATGGAGAGGCGGTGGGAATTTGAGTTCTCATATTTTGAACGTAAACCGTTAGCGACTCACGACCGTAAGTCGTAAGTCGATGTGCACGGAGTCAAGATGTAGAGATACAGCGTGGGTGGCCCGGGTTTGGCCAGACGTAGAAGAGCTGCTGAAGCATATATTGCTATTTAGAGTGCAAACAAATTTCGCAAGTGGTTCCTTCTGCAGTACTGAAACATTTTTAGTCGAATCAAATACAAAGAAAATTATTACTACCCCAAAATAGTTTATACGGCGGCTCAGGTAGATGAGATAATGAGCTGATTAAAAGGGACCAAGGGTGTGGTAACCGGTAAGAATTGATTCGAGGGTTGGGCTTGCACAAGTCTCGTAGAATGAGTTGCTCTGTCGCGCTGGAACTACGACTAAGTTGGCAAGGCGATGTAATAGTGTTAGCGGTAGATTAAAGTTAAGAATCTGGTCTGTGTATAGTTCTTCATTTTTGCAACCTAACACTCTGTATAGTTGACTTTTACTTTTTTTTCGCAACTCTAGAGTATGAAGTCGTAACTGGAAAACGCCACGATTTTGAAATGGGTGCTTGTTTCGCTCACACCCGGAAGGTAAATTAAGAGCTGAACTAATCTAGACGGAAAATGCATGCCGGAGATGACCTATAGGCTATGATTTCCCAGAAAATAAGTCGAAGGAATTAATTGACTCATTGTTTAAGAGTAAGTGTCAGTTGGTTTAGTATGAGACTTTTATTCTGACGCTCAACATGTGTTTATGGGCATTAATCTTAAGCCTGTTTTCTCCTTGCTCCTGATGAGCGAAGCTGCGCTCAAACGGCTGCTTTTTAACTTGACTATGGTGTACTTTTGGGCTATCGAAACATCGAGTTCAACTTGATCAGCTGTTCGTTTTTTGTACCATTCTGTGGATGTATATATTTGTATTTCATATAGGAAATGTTTATTCCCAATGTTTGTATAGTTTTCTCTTTAACCTCCTATTTTATGTGTATCGTGGGAGACTCGCTGAATGGTTTTTCAAAGTTTTCAGCACTTCTCAGCGAAGTGATTTCAATTTTCGTGAAATTCAGTAACGCTAATATTCATATTAGTGAAGGACGAAGGATTCAGAGCACACGTTCTATGAAAAAGAGGTTTTTGTTTCCTAAGCGAGACACTACTGCCCTCTGACCAACGCCCTCTGACCAACGCCCTCTGACCAACGCCCTCTGACCAACGCTTCACTGACCATCGCTCCAGCCCAGCAATGGCTGCTCAGTTGTTCGTCTGGGAAGTATTTTGCTTGATGTGCTGTACATATTTTCTCGAGGACGGCTAACCTATTTGTGATGTGCGGTCATTCTTGGATCAGAATCACATTTCTGATTTGAGTTAAGTTTTACCTCCTGTAGCGGAAGACTGAGACTTGGAAGTTTCCGGCTCTCCAGATAGCACTGTTAGGTTACCTCAACGATAGGTAGCCGGCACTTCTTTCTTGTCCACTTTGCTTCTTTCAATTTTCGTACCTTCGCTGTTTCTTATTTGTCTTTTCTTTCTCTTCTTTCTTTATTTGTGAATTTTATGCCCAGGGAATCTTGTGTGGGAACACACCTGTGCATAGATTCCATGTTCTCTAAAGTCCATATTAAAAGGTCCCTTTTTTCACTGTTGAAATCGCCATTGGTGCTGGTAAGGAGCTTTAAGCTGAGAAGTATTAATAATAGTACTGCGCTTTTGTTGCTGCTCAGCTGGTGCGAGGGTCGCCATGCATAGCTTGGTTAACTGAATGTTTTGTGTAAAACACCAGGTGTGGGGATCGTCAGATATTTCCGATCGTTATTCATTGGAAGTAGTGAGCTCTTAGTTATGGAGTGAAATAAATAAAATTCAGATGGCCATGGCAGTGTTCTAAAACAAAAGCTGCTAACTTGACTGCAAAAAGTAAAGTTTTAGAGAAGTTCAGCATCTGCACGAATGCGATAGATATCTCTATAAACGTCGCTTTCTGAATTAACTAGATTCATAGTGAAAAACAAAGTAAAATAAAACAAACTGTCAATCAACTTCCTAGCACTACACATCACACTCTATAAAGCGTACTAAACATGAAGTGCTTTCACGGGCTGATTCATGTTACGTCGGTGTATCACGCATCAACGACACAACAGTATGGCCCTGAATCGAAGTACGATACAAGCTAAAGTCTTGGCTACCTGTGATTTCATAAAGTTAAATATGGAATTTCTTATATGATGGCCTCACAGCCGAGAGGACCAGGGTTCGAGCCTCGGCACAGGTGAGGCTTTTCACGTGGCCACGGAGTACTTCCCTTGGAAAAGGAAGCTTAAACTACACATACCTCACGTCCCTCACCACACCAGTAGTTGTAAGGCATTGAAAACCCAACGGTAAAACGTGTTGGAATTAATAAAGGTTCTTTTATTTTCTGTGAAATGTATTCGTCACTGAGAGTCGTCTTTTACTGTGAAATTAAAAAAGCCAACTATAGCAGCGAAGCAGGGATTATTACATTCCTGTTCTTATCGTGTAGAAATTATAGTTCAAAATTACTTAAAAGGGAAAATTAATGCTCGCTTTAATCACTGTTAACGTCAGTGGAACATTCTTTGAGTGAAATACGTAAAATTTTGAGAAAGTCATTAATTTTTCAATCAGTGTATACATAATGTAAATAAAGTAGTTTGAGTTTTGAACCTATTTTGAAAGAAGATTTAGCGTTTTACCAGCGTATTGTTTGATGTCTAAACTTCTCGAGCTCATTCGTAATGTCAGCTACTGAGTAAAGTTAGCCCACCAATTTATTTTGTTTTTCATTTATCTCTTGAAATTATGAATACACTTGGCAATTTGTTGTAGCTTCTTAGGGGCTATTTTCCTTGGGACACAATGTGTTTTAGTATAATATCAGTCGCTATTGGGGGCAGCGCGGGTTAACTTGAACGTGCCGTCCTCAGGGGGGCACAGGTTACCTCAGCTATAGATAGGGCTATCATTTGCACCCACTTTGCTTTCAATTTTCTCACCTTCACTATCTCTTCCATATCTTTTCTTTCTCTTTATTCTTTTCTTTCTATCCGCTGGAGATCATTCTTGGGGACACACTTTGTGCATAGATTCTCCGTTCTCCACGTCTTCATAAACCATACCAAATGATCGCTTCTCCTTGCTCTCTTTGGATCACATCTCATGTGAAGAGGGACTTTACGCTAGCCAATAATCTAGTTTAATCTTGAACGTATTAAACTCGATAAATATTAATTTGAGATAACGCGATAAGTATAGGAACTGATTCTTTGTTAACAGACGAGCACAGATCGGACAACCTCTAGGAGGCGTGCGGAGGTAGGATTCTGCTGATCTTGTTTTTGTATTAACACCTGCCAGAGAAAAAATCCAACTCCAAAATAGAGGAATTCCTAATAACTGGCGCTGTTCTCATGTGAGAGGAGTAGTTGCATCTTTCAGTACTGTTCAAATACCCAATGCTACCACTAAGCGGACCATCATTCAAAGTAAGTAATTAGATTTTAATACCGTTGCGCCAAACGTCTATCTAAGACTAAAAGAATGTGCTGAACGATTAGATAGCCGATGCTCGGGCTGAAATCCACGAGTGTAATTTTAAAAAGCTGAATATCCTTTCTCGGTTTGACAAACCACTGATCCCGACTTATACTTATGAATGAGAATCACGCGATTGCTACATTCCTATTCGTTTAGTCAACAGCTCGAGCTGCCACGCCTGTAAAGTTCGCGTCCAGAAAGGCTGTTCTATTAAGACCGGATCTTGCACAACCTCTGGTCACAACGGTCGTCCAAGGCAGGAGGTCTCCACCGTTTAATTGTAGACTTACTCTATGTCATCTCTTCCACTCGTTACCATCTGTCTTCAAATCAAGGAAACTCGCTCCTCTTTCACAACCGACTGAAGATAGACTCAACTATCTAAAATCCCGAGAGGGACTCGCGTTACACTCGTAATCAGCCGAAATTTATAACAACGATTAAGAACCACAGAGTTGAAGAAGACTACGATCTGTGTGCTCAGCTGTATACAACGAAGCTACAGAAGCTGTACCTTCTCTGCTAGACCTTGGATGACCGAGTAAATAAATTAAAATAAATCATCAACATCTTGGGCTGTACCGCTTCGATTTTCATTTTGATTTTGTATCTGGAACTTTCCTGAATTTTAGTAATAGATTCAATTGTTATTTTAATTTTTTCTGTACTTTGCTACTTTCACCTTCAGTCACCGCATGGGTCGGTTGCTCGCTCTAGCGAGTCTTAAGAATTAAAATTCGAATTGCTCCGAAGGTCTGGCCTTGAAAATAGGTTTTTTTCTGAACTTTTCATTTCACATCGAGTTACACAATCGCTTTTACTGTAAAGAAATGATCGAGCTTCTCTCTAACGGGATTCGAGTCCCAAGGAAGTAGTTGCCTTATCAACACGTGATGGCTGTTTGATGAACTTTAAATTGCCTGGTAGCTATTGGCTATATGGTTTGGTAAAACACATTATTTTCAGTTGTAGGAATTCCTCATTGTTTTACGAGTCTAATATTGTCTACCATGGCGTGATAGAAGAAAAATTTCTTACCCAAGGGTAATAGGATTGTATTTGGGTGTCCTTAGTTAGGTTTTCTACTGTAGTCTATGGAGACTGCCGTCCCCGGGGGGAAATTTAGGTTACCTCAGCTATAGATAGGCCTTCGGGACTTCTATCTTTCTTGCCCACTTTGCTTCTTTCAATTTTCGCGCCTTCTTCGCTTTTTCTTCCTCTTCAATCTTAACTTGCTGTTTTTATGCTCATGGGATCTTGAGTGGGAACCCACGTTGTGCATAGATTCCTCGTTCTATGTAGTGCATTTCAAATGGTTCATTCTCTTCGCTCTCTCTTTGGATGACATTCCTTATGGATAGGAAACTTATCTAATTTCGCACATCCACAAATGCTCCACTCTAAAGAAAAATTTCGTGACGGGACGTGGAGGTTTGAATTCCTATGTAAAAAAATGAGGTAATCATACTTAAAAAAGGTCATTGAAATAATGTGAAATGCTAAATTAAGTACCAGAATTGATGTCTAGGACCTCTGAACTATCACCTATGACAAATTTTTGCTGCTAAGTGCTACTGAACATGTCGCAGGCACTCGAAATTCTTCTAATGGACATCTCTCGCATAACCGCTAGTCCACTTGTAAACTGTCACTGCCTAGGTGGCCGGCAGTGCATTTAGACAGTGTATTTATTCGACAGTGACCGTGTGGGTTTTCAATGTCAACGATGTCCGTGTATGTCAACAGTGACCATTGACAGGTTGAATGACGTTATCAACTCGCCTTCTCTAGATGAGTTCGGAGAATCGTATCCCAAATAGAAGTAGAATTAAACACGTAATACTCCCATTCTGACTTCCTTTCTTTGTATCGAAGCATAATCAGACATGCACTGAAGAAGGAGGAATACTTCAGGGAAAAAGTAGAAATTTCGTGTCTTACAATGATCCCCTTGCTGAGTTCACGCGATTACAGTCGAGTCTTCCGAGACGGATAAGGAAAACGCGGCCTAAACCTAGACTCGTTTGACGTGGCAGAAATCTCTTCAGCCAGTTGGCGGAGGGACTGTGGAGATCGGTTATCTCATTCTCGGTTATCCATTTCTTGCACGCTCTCTGGTAACTTCCTGCAATATAATTTAAGCTGCATTTGCTGAGCGGAAGCCCTTGTATTAAGAAATTTGTCAACGCTGTGAAATCTCCTTGCTGAAAGTAACATTTTCCGGCATGTTGAACGCGTGATTCAACAGGGTTCATCTTTAATAATGTAAAGGTTGTATTTAATATTGAGTTTCTTATATATTTCAAAACATTATTGATTCAAGTATAATTTCATATTCTATTTTGTATTTATTCTAACCACGTGGTTCATCGCTAACTTTTTTCAAATCAGGCATACATCCTGACGAAAGGTCGCCCTGATACGCTGCGTATTCATGCGTCAAAAATTATGGGAAAATTTCCATTTGCCATTCAAACATTCCTCGTTTTAACATTATCAGATCTCGCTCAGAGTGTGCTTGGTCATCTTCACAGATCACTGGGTTTCGAAATTCAATGATTGATATGTTCCTGTAGAAAACTGTTTCTGGAGAAAATTTTGTAAAGTTCTAGTTGTTATAGCTCATAGTTCAGCTAGAAAACATTTAAGAGTGTCATGAGTGTCAACTTAGTGCGTTTAATGCAAGTGAGCATACAAAGCAATAGAAAACCAATATTCACAGCCCTTTCTCAAGTCTCACAAAAGCTTTTCGGTGATGGTTCAGAGCACTCTTCATTGACGACCTGCGTGAGGAAGGGAAGAACTTTCAAAATCTGCACGGGACTCCAAGCGAATAGCGCTCACATTTGCCGTCGCCATGCCTGTGAAAATTGTGACCCCGTAAGTACGGTTGTAACCATGCCGGTGAAAATTGTGACCCCGTAAGTACGGTGGTTCTTTTGTCAAGTTTCGCCGTGTGAATGCAGCGCCGGCGCTTCCTCGAGGTAAGTTGTTAAGGGGCAAAAGCCCCACGACCTGAAGTTACTGGGTTCCAGTGATTATGTCAGCGAGGTTTACCTTCAACAAATCTTCCCTCTGCCTAGTTTTTAAATCCAAGAGTTCCATAAAGCTTTCCTCTCAAGGTCCTCCCAACTACTTCTGCCACGTCAAGATGTCCGCAGAACAAAGCTTCTTACAGCGTTTCTAAGAATCCGCGCCAATGTTCGGTTACAGCATCGCGTAATCCCAGCTTAAGCCCAGTTGAATGAGTATGTTAAGCTGATCGAATTCTGGTTTTAAAACATTTCAGCTCGATTACCGTATTACCCTATCAAGAATGAGACATAATTCCATCGTTGTAACGACTTCCTATTTTCACATTTGCCAGCGGAAACTCTTGCAACAATGGCTGATTGAATTGCTTACAACTTCACTCAGGTTCAAGTAAATCTCATATTTCCTTTTTCATTTAACCCCTCACTCATCGTAAGCGGTGAGCATGTCTGAATTTACTCATTCTCTCGATATTTCGCGGGACATTTGTAATGGATTTGGGTATGGAGATAAATACTTTTTTGTGACACTGCTCGTACTACGAGCAGGAGCAGGGCAGGCCTGATGGTGTCCACAGCAGTCGTGGTGTCTCTTTGCCAGCTCGCCCTCATTACACCTCCTCCATCGTCAACATCGCTCGACGCCTGCGGCCTGTGTGAGATTGATTTCTAACAATAAGAGATGTAAAAATTTTATATCGAAAATGTCGCATTAAATTAAGTAATTTAGTTTTAAAAACCAGGTGTAAAACCTTGTTACCTCGCTCATTGCTATTGTTCAGTAATGTTAACCATCATTCATAAATCTCTTTAATTACAGCGTTTTTACGAATGTACTCCTTAGCTGGTAATAAACGGGGAATGATTGTCATAGTTCTTCTAACTTTACTAGTACACTAAAGCCGTACAATATTTGGGAAGTCATTTTTTATAAAACTTGATATGTTTTGAATTACTCGCAGTTTGTCCTTTGCTCTGAATTTCGAAACTAAAAACAGAAATATATCGTCCAGTAACTATCTAACCGATGAGTTATCTCGTTCAGTAACTCAGTTATCTATAATTTTAACGATTTCATTTGCTAAAACAAATTTCTAAATCGAAATTAAACGTAAAAATGTAGCGGAGACGAAGAACCTGACAGCAAAAGAAAAAAATGATTTTGTCATGTAAAATACAGCCAGAGATAGAGAAAGAAGAAACAACATCGGTGAAGGAGAAACTCATATCTTGCAGATACTAAAAACTGATGACACTGCTAAAGTTACTGAAAACCGTGGCGTTATCACCGGGTCCTGAGTACGGATGTACTTTGGATCAGTAACAATTCTTCTTATAAAATGAACGCTTTCGAAAATGAAGCCCTCGAAATAATTTAAATTAAACAAATTGAAATCAGGTGAGGCTGATGCCATATGAAATTGACAGAGGAAACCGAAAAGAAAAAAAGAAAGAAAAATAGTTTATTCCAAAGTTGGTCACAT
>VOMN01009169.1:0-13254 GCA_014899125.1 Orchestia grillus
TATTTAATTCTCATTTAACGATGCAATGTGCATGCTACACAAGAAACAGTTCTGCCCAAGTCGAGTTGAAAGGTTGCCTGGAGGGCATTCCTTCTCAATAAAGTTAAGTCGTGTCACCTTGCCTTATTATCCCGTTTTAACTCGTGAGAGGTACCGATACACTTCGAACATCAAAAACTCAACCATAACCACGCATCTCGCACCACGAAGAACATTAACAATCGTCCGTAAACCAATCTTCACGACTGCATATATATGAATTAAGAAACATTATAGACCCTGTGTTTCACTATCCATCCGGACCAAAAGGAACGTACAACCACGGCTTGAACCCTACTTAAAAGATGTATATCTCATACCATTTTATTATTGTTCTTCTGGGCAATCGAGAATATAAATATAAATAAAAAGTAACTGCAATATGTACATCAGCAGCTATTACACCGTCAGTCAGTTTTTTAAGGAATTGCAACCGTGCGATCACTTATAAAATACGATCAATTTAGTGCTTTTGTTTAACAAAATCCGAGGACTATACTCTTTACCACGGGAATTGCACCCTATGCGTGTAGTGTGAAAGATGGAAAGAATAATTTTTATGCATTCCCTCGGAAAATATTATGAGCTTGTATGTGAAATTGAATTGAGGCATTTAAGGAAAATACGTGGAGTATGATTTGTCTTGCTAACTTCCTCATATAAATAATTCGTTAGGGTATTGCAGCAAAAAAATATAAAATTCATTGCAACTTTTATATGAGCAGAAATTTATTGCTTATTTACACATAATATGCTCTTCTTCTGTGCCAAAGAACGATATTCTGTAATTGAATATCGTTAATCACACCTAAGTTTTTAGGGTAAATTCAGTTTTATGTTAAACTTTCCCTGAAAAACGCGTTGTAAACAACATTGGTTTCGTCACGGGATCCATACGTGAGTACTGCTAATATTTTTATCAATAGCTTCAAATTTTCATACCAATTTACTATTGTTTTTAAAGTATACGATTGAAGTGACTAAATATATAATTAAAAGAAATTGCATTCATAATAAAATGTAGTTACCTAACTATTGTATGTTATATTAATATTTAAAAATTCATTGTGTGTTACAACTATGACCTGAATTATTATCGAGACCGTAGCTATTCTTTATAGCTATGACCTGAACTATGGAAAATAATTTAATGATATCGTATCCGTATTCATTATTTCGTGAAGGTGTTATAGCATCCCCATTGAACAATGAGGTGTTATAAGAATTCACCTTTGAAGAGTAGGAACGTAAAGCTGCTCATTTGAGAGATTCTTCAAGTCAGGCTGCGTACTCTCTAGAAAATTTTGTGTATGCTCTGTAGACAGCGGTAGTTTATGCTTTTAATAATTTTTTAATCCTTTCAAATATACAATAGCTTGCTTTAAAATATTGAATTTTAAGGATTCAACTGTAAGTGAACTTGTGGAGTCATCTGTGCACACAGTTGAATCTGAGTTTCTTTGTTTGATCTATTCAAACAAATCTAGCAGTACCAAATATTCATGACTGAAACAATATTCTTCATAAGAAGTAACTGTGAAAGTAGTCAAAAATTTATTTATGAAAGCTAAAGTATAATCAGTTTGATCTTTGACATTAACTTGGTGCAAAAATCAAAATTATTGGGTGACTCTTACTTTAGAAAAAGTAGTTATAGTTATGATATTACTTTTAAATGATGGTACAGACTATGATTTGCTAATGTTTTGATACAATTGAGTTTCTATTTGTTTGTTAATGATAGTGCACATTATGATTTGCTAATGTTTTGATACTATTGAGTTTCTATTTGTTTGTTGCCGTAGGAAAAAATGAATTTGATCTTAATGCATGTGTATAATTTTTTTACATTGTAGATATTCCTTCAATGAATAGTAAATTATTAAAATTTTTAAGTGAAATTTATTAGCAAGTTATGTTATCAAATGCCATATTTATAAAGTGAAGTTTTATAAATACTTATGTTGAGTCATAATTTGTTATATTAGATCAAATCTGATAAAAATAGTCTAACTAATTTTAACTTGAAACACATTCAGGTATGTAAGCCTGATTACAATATCATATTTATTGCATCTGTTAAAATAAAAGCTTCAAGTATGTATTAAAGTTTTGAGAAGTGCAACATATTTATCCTAAAACTTACTGCCAATCTGTGTTTTTATTTGATATTTGAAAATGTAATTGTTATTTTATTAAAGTTGTTATCAACAAGAGGACGCAATTGCATTGATGAATAGTGTTTAGAACAGTTGAAAATTGCATTTAGTTATGTTGTAGAGGCAAAATGTCTGTTTCTATTTTTTTTTATTAGAATGTTAGTTTCATTAGAAGTTTGGAGTGATTAGTTTTTAATTTTAAAGCTAATAAAGAAAATTAAAATTTGAATATTTTAAATTTTCTAAATTGATTTATTCATTTCAGATTGAAAACAAAATGGGGGAAGTTATGCAAAAGAAATCATCTTCAGTTGTGGCATCCCAGGAGAAGGAGTTACAAAAATCTTTATCTGCTGCAGAATTGGAAGGCCATTCCAGTCAACCAAGAGTTATATTGAAGTTATTCATTCACACCATTGCAATGTTTACACTGCCTTTTATGGCCTATTATAATGCTAGGAATTATGTCTATGTGGAACTAGGAATGACTTACCAACAAGGATTCATGTATGGTGCTGTTGCTGCTGTTGTAGTTGTGAATTTGGTGATTGCAAGCTACGTGTACCAGGCATTTGTGGAGGATTCAAATGGACAAAAGAAATCTTAACAACCTGTTTCTGTTGAAGCTTTAGAGTGGAGCAATTTTGTTCTATTGTTTGTACAATTTTCTTCTACGGTGACAAAGCTTGATGTTAGGTTCAACTGTTTGCAGCTGTGATTACTGCATCTTCTCACTGCAGTATGTAGTAGGGAAGGAAACTCCAAATGTACATTGTGTACATCAGTTCATAAGTATGTGCAAAATGTTCTTATTGGTTGAAGGTATCTTTAGTTCAATCATTCAAAAAACTCCCACTAGTTGCTGAAAAAGTTATATTTTTGTTTGTTGAGATTTTTATAGCTTTATTTGTGTTGTTTCGATTTTGGAATTAGTAGGCAATTTTATCAGTATCTATTTCATGAGATAATTAAAACTGTTGAGCATACATTAAAAAAGAAGAGGTGAAATTTTCTTGTTTCTTTTTCAGTGCAAATATAATTTCAATTGTATTTAATTGCATGGGGATTAAAATATATCTGCCAGAGTAGCTCACTGTCAGAGTATTCATAACCAACTTGAGTTGAACAATGCCTCTCTAACATTTACTGCCCTAATTATTTTCTTGTTGACTAAGCATTTTATCATATTATTTGTACTTATTTCCATTTAAATGCATATGAATGTGCTACATTGAGTTTAAACAAAAAACAGTTGCACAACACTTTTTGTCTGTTGGCTGCATTTACCCTATGCTGTTTTAAACAAATACGTAGCATATAAAGAAGTAATTATACCGTGTATTGAATTCGGGCGGTAAGGGGTAAAGTGAGGAAGTTTTTTCCTCCAATTTTTCAACTTTGCAGAATTATTCCTGTTCATTGTGTACTGAAACATTCAATTAGTTTGAGATAATTTTAATAAATTGCACGTGTGGTCATGACACATGTGTAGTTTTTATTCAAATTATAAGCTACTTGAGTGTTTTGATGAGCATTCAAATGAGGAGGACCTTAGGAATGAGCGTTGGTGGATTTATCAACCCCTATTTCCATGAGCTAAATAATTACTCAGGTGTATAGAGGGCCCCTCAGGGGGCAACGTAGAGGCCATAGATTTTAGGCTAGGTAAGTCTATATTATGCTATAGGGACTTGCGTCCCCGGCGTTTATTTGTACCTCAGCTTTAGCTAGGCTTTCGGGACTTCTATTTTTCCTGCCCACTTTGCTTCTTTCAATTTCTATACCTTCTTCGCTGAATATTCTTTGCTTTTTTTCCTGCTCCTTCTCAATTTGCTGTTTATATGCGCTGTGGATCTTGTGTTGAAACACAACTGGTGCAAAGATTCTCTGTTCTCCTAAGTTCATACTCAATGTTCCCTTCTCTTTTGGTGCGGGATAGTCCGAGTTACTAAGCGCTGCTATCCTTATTACTACTACTACTACTACTATTACTTGTGAAACATGATTCACAAATAACAAGGTTCTTCTGTATCTTCATAGTTTGTCATTGCGAAATTCATTCGAGCATCTATACATACATTCATGTATGAACTTGAATGCGACGTCAACGCTGTCAATGCAGCGGTTCAAGGTTACCTTCTGTTTTTCGTAGTTCTTTTCTACCGCTATAATTTTCCAATTCAACTAATTTGTCATAATTTTCATTGAAATCGAAAATAAATAGTAGCAGCACGATTAAAAAAAAACTATTAGATAAATATTGGGTTGATTGGAGTAACTGATATTGGTGATGTACATAATCCGTTACTGACCAGAAGTCGACTGTGCAATGATCGGTAGCTCCCTAGTGTGTTGTTAGTCATCTGTGCGTCGAGGTCTCACCTGACTGGAGTGATGGTCAGACTGCGTAGGAACTAGCTTTGGTGTATTTCTGCAATGCGCTAAGTTGTAGTCCAACGTGCACGTTGCACTCAAATGTCTACGTATTTCTGTTTTCGACGAGATGAATTATCATTTACGCAAAAACTACCAAAATATACTTTGGATTTTCAGTTATTCCTATTTAGCAGTTGGAAATACTAAGATATGCAGTCGCCAGGTATGACTGTGGACACAATATTTCGTTGGCTTTGCCTTTAGTTGAACTTTTTTTGCCAAGCCTCAAGTCTGGATAACACGCTGTTACTCGCAACGCATTGTAAGGGCGCTGACAAAACGCTGTGTTACTTGCAACACATCCACAAGGTTCTGACAAAACGCTTTTACTCGTAACTCATCAAAAAAGTCCTGCCGAAACACCGTGTTACTTGCAACACGTCCAGAGAAAGTCCTGCCAAAATACAGGACTGTTTGCAGCACATATAAAGTATATCAATTATTAGTTAACTTAAAGCTCCGTACATACCGTAAATTTGATTCACGAAGAGCGAAAAACGTGACCATTTACTTTGGACATTAGAAAACGTGGAATTTATGCACAAGTGTTTTCACAAAGGGGACACAAAAATAGCAGTCCCGAGGGCCAAGCTGGAGCAGAGGTAGCAGCACATCGCACAGGTCGAGACAAAAGTTCCGTTACCTACAGCACGTCGCGACACTGCACAGGACCTGCGTCATGGTCAGCCGCAGCAGTTCATCTACCGTTACGTTCGCGAGCTCTTCATTCGTTGCTATTTTAATTACATTTTCTCATTTCTCGAACAATATTCATGGATTTAAGCAGCTAAACCATTAAAAGTGTGGGTGGCAGTATTAGCGTAAAGGCACATAATGCCGTTTACTTCGAATTTAAGCGAGACGGGAATTCATTTCACCAGATACTGCACATGTTTCTAGAGCATATTTCAAGTTAGCAAGTTATTCATTCCTAGCCGTAGGAGTGACCTATGATAAGTATTATTCTATTTTCATGATCCTTTCAAATTACGTCCATTGAAGTATAAGCTTTTACATTTAGTTTCTCGATGTAGTCGAAAACTATCGTACACACTGAATTATTTCGATGTGAATGATTTCAATGAAAATCAACCACTGAATCGAGTGTATCTGACGGGGTGTGAGAATCATCGAGGGCTGAAATGGAAAATGTATTTGATACACATAAATATTACTTCAACAACTATGTACACGCTTAAAAAGTACAAATTCTAGTACTACAACTGATCGCATTCAACAGAACTGAAGTAGAGGTAAGGAGAAACAGAAGTCAACAATTATCTAAAATCTACATGTTTAGCTACGTGTCTAGTACTGTACATCCCTACAACGTACAGTAAATGGCAGTTTTATATTACCTGTACTTCACAATGAATAAATCTGTACACAGTTTACCTTAAATTATCAAGTTTCATAAGAGATTCACAAAACACACCTAAAAACTCGGTGCAGGAAATTATTTTCGTTCACCACAGGAGTTCGCCCTCTAATCACCTAACAGTTAATTGTCTTTCTTCAAAAAGGTAAATTTCATACTCTTCATGTTTTTGTCTTTTTGATATCTCATCGGAGTAAAAAATGACGAAACTTCGCGTGTAGCCGCGGGAGAACAACTGTCGTCTGGACTCCGGATGCACATCTGAAATCTGATTGGTCCACAGCGGTGGTTGGTTGATGAAGGGAGGCCAGTAAGAAAATAATGCCCTAAATACTAAATAATACTAGCAAATGATATGTCTGTAGTCACGGTTGTTGCTAAAATAATGCGGTACACTAATAACGCATTTTCAGCTTTTAATAACTGTCAAAATAAAACGAGATTTGTAAATAATGTTCCTAATATACAGTATAAAGGAATGTGAATTCTCCCGGCATAGGTTAAAGAATATAGGGCAACATTGCATTACATTTGTTACCGATAAAGTTTAGTGAAGAAAAACACTACAATATTTCATGAAGTGGACTCCCTTGAAAGAGGCTTGATCTTAAAGAGAAACTCGCATTCCCAGCTAGACAAAATGGAACGCGTACATCAGTAATTTTTGTACTATAGTCAGAAGAATACCATCAATCGTGGTGCTTTCTGTTCATTCTATTCACACATAAATTTCATCTGGTAGAGCGACATTTATAATTAAACACATAGTCATCTCTCTCGACCAACACTGACCGGATGTAGTGCAAAACGTAGCGTCTGCCCAACCCTGATTTGTCCTCTCGCACTTGGCCAACAGGGACTCGTTCTATTGTGGAATACTTGATCCATGGAGCTTCATCCAGACTGGCTTGTTACGTTGTACTTTGTCTCTGTGATAGTTTCTATTGTATAATATTTGATCTGTGTTGGATGGTTACATTGTTCCATTATAATGAAACAATGTCTGTGTGGTCACTGTCAATGTGACAGTCTGTGCAGTCACTGTGTTGGCTGTCAAGTTCGATAATTATCGAACATTGTGCATCAAGAGAAGAAATTGTAAAGATCGCTTCAGAGCGAGGAAGTGTGAAGCGACGGGGATCCTGGAAATTCGTTGAAGAGTGAACTGAAACATATTTTCGCGATGGTATTGTCAACAGACAGAAAAAACACCGTTTCGAAGGTTAAGTAGATACCATTCCTAATCGCAATCCTAGAAAGCGAGTCTCGTGGGAAGGAACAGAACAAGAACTTACAATTTGCATGTCTTGACACGTACACCACACAAGACACTGGTCCAGGGGGGAGGGGACATCAGCCTGGAGTACAGGGCTACGACGCTTTGGTCGTCGGGGAAACCGCTCTACAGTCGTCCCCCCCGTGTAGAGCGCTAGGTCAATTCCAACTAACTAGCACTACAGTCGTACCCCGCATAGAGCGCTATATCAGTTCCAGCTAACGACCGCTCTACGGTCGTCGCTCGCAAAGAGCGGTATCAACTCGAACGAGCATCTAATATCACGGAAAATGTTTGCGTTATAAAAAGGAAATATTCTGTCTTAAAATCAAATAGGAAGTTAAAGTGGTTGTTTACTGGACCCGATCTAGCGCTATATGTAGAGGACGACTGTACATACAACTTCCACAAGATAAAGCGTGATTCGTCGTTCCCTATAGATGTCGTGAGCGAGTAACGAGTATTTCAGAGCCCAGAACTACTATTACATATTGGCAGTGTAACTACTGCCGCTACCCCTACTTTGAGGCTGTGAAGTCGACAGTTTGTTTCGTGGTTACCATCTTTTCTCACCGGCAGGACGGACTGCGAGGCCACCATTAGAGATCCAATCTCAAGAACACCAGGAGAGTACAAGAACAACACGAGCGAACAAGAACACCAGGAGAGAACACAAACTCTCTACGGACTTACAAAAATAAACTCAAAATGTAAACCAAAAACGAGCGTCGAGAACAAGGGTGCGCAGGTAGCGCCACCACCGTTGAAATGTACGTTAAAACTCCTAAAGTTTTTCTAAGTCCAAGGATTTACGTCAACAATCCTAGGATTTACGTTAAAACTCTTAGGATTTTCGTTCAAACTCTTAGGATTTTCGTTAAAGCTCCTAGGATTTAAGTTAAACACTCTTAAGTAGCAACCCAGCAGCCTGCATGAAACTCCTCAGGTCGCGCTGACGAGGACAGGCACAAGGGCACTCCATCCAGGGAGAAACACTCAAATTCTAAGCCTGAACTGTCCACCATTTTAGCCTCGCTTGGCGGAGCATTTCACAGTTGAGAACCGCTGCCTCTTCACGGAAGTGTTTTTCCGGCCTCAAACCAAGAGGCCAACACACACACACGAAGCGCTCGTGAGTCACTCGTCGTACTTGGACTGCGTGGTGCAGTGGGTAACGCGATCCGCTTCAAGCGAGGAGGCCCCAGGTTCTATTCTCAACTCCGGTAGTGGATTTTCACGGGGTGCTTCCGTAAGAAAATGCAGCAAGAATAGCACATTCTCAATAACACGTAGGTGCCTTCTCACCCACTACAAGGCATGTGAAAACTATTACTGCAATGTCAACTCTGTTAAAATACAGTTCCTTTCCTGTCATCAGGGATAGTTAAAAAAATACACACTCGTCGTCCCCCTTCCAACTCGCACTACACAAGTGTTGACAGCTCCTGAGGAGGGTGCATGGTGGCTGAGAGGTCAACAGTGGTGGGGGGCAGAGGGGACGAGGTGCTGTGGAGGTGGTGAGGGGGACTTGAGCGGCGGTGGGAGGGTCCCCCGTTGCTCAGGTGGGGGCCTCTGTGCCCCCGGTACGTGGATCCCTCCAGCAGCGACTGCTGCAGGTTTTCCCGGGCCAAGGACTTTCGCTTGTACTGTAAGAATTGAAGTTTAAATTATTATTTTAGTTATAGTAAAAGCAGAGAGCGAAGAGACCATTAGGACGCACTATAAAAAACGGGAAGCATATGTACGAGGTGTGTATCCACACAGGATCCCCGCGTTTAGAGACAGTAAGTTGAGAACGAAGAGGAAGAAAAGACAAAGAAGAGATAATGAAGAAGGTGTGAAAATTGAAAGAAGTAAAGCGGGCACAAAGTATAGAAGTTCCAAAGGCCTACCTATAGCTGAGGTAACATAACTTTAAAATGTCTCAACGCTCAGCCCTCTAGTGGACACCCCATATCGCTATTTAGCAGTTCCTACATATAGTCTTCAATAATCTACTCTGCGCGAAGTAGAAGCAAGTACAAATTTTCATCCTAAAGATTAAAATATTATCTTCAAGATAAAACTTGACTTGTTTCTGCCATACGCGGCACGGAGAACCCAAGGATTCATGTAGGCGCTGTTTAGTGGCACGAAGAGACGTGACGCTTCGAGTGGTGGGCATGTACATAATGAGTTTTCCAAATTTGTTCGCAACTTGGCAGGTTTAACGTGCCACGAAAGGACTAAGCTGCGGCTGAGGTGTCTCAACACGTTGACTCCGATTCTCCACACAGGTAAAATTACATGCCGACAAATATCTCTACTGTGAATTTAAAACTGATGGATTTGGGTTTCACAAATTTGGTTACTCTATTAATTTTCTTTCTAATCAGAACTAGCTTATTCGATTGATGAACACAAATTTGAAAAAAACTCGAAAATTTGTATTTATACTTGATAGTGTTTTGGTTATATTAGGTTAGGTTAAATGATCGTGTGTACCATATATGACCCACTCCGGAGTCAACGTGTTAAATAAAATCACGGGAAATCAAAATTTGCAAATAATCGGAAACAGAAACGTGAGAACATGTTCAGCGAACGCGCCGTGGAAGGTACTATACTTGTCAGCCCACCCTAGATGCTCCGCCTTGTGCATATTCTCTGTTGTGTTTAAAGGACTCCGAAAAGGTTTGAAGTGGTGAGTGCAGTGTAGCACTTCTCGTGGTTATTGCATCGAATCAGCTTCTTTCCTAAAAACAAGAGACAAATTGCTCCAACTACACATTACGTAGTAAATAATTTAAAGAATGTCGTAGCGTTTAAATTTATTTTAACACACATACTTTCTATTCACATAGTTGTTCTTGAGAGTCCATCATTTTAATGCTGAACGAATTCGGTCTGCTTTAACTTGTGTGACTCAAGGTAACGCAACAACAGTCCTCAAAACGCGTAAACGTTACAAACTGCTGCAGGCAAAAAAAATATAGTTAATTTTGTAAGCACTGAAAGATGATAATTAGCGTTGCTGACGTCCAAATGGTGTGTGGATGCATCGAGAAACCGTCCCGCGTGGATAAATAAACAACACCGTGTAACAAAGTTTTACTTCTATCTCATTCCTCGATTGAAACTCTAATACCTTGTTTCTTAGTCAATGAACAAAATAAAACAAAATTAGTGCTAGAACTTTACTTTTGGGGAAGGGACGGTGAAATTTTAAATCTGGTCTCTCGTATGATACCAGTAATAATTATAATACAAGTTCAGTCCCTTTCAAAATCAAGGAACAGATGTTAAAACTGTGAACTTAAAAAATGAGCTGAATTTCCCTACATTTTTTACTGAATGTAAACCTGTACAGTAATTAACTTTTACGCAAACTTTAGGCTACAAGAAATAATGCAGGATGCAAGGGCTATTTGAGGACATTTTTCGTGGGAGTAAATAAGCAATAGTGCTTTAGCAATAAATGTAGATACTTGAATGAAATGGCTGCATAAGTAGTAGTCCATAGGATACAAATTTGGCGAGTTTCGGGGCCACAAATTGGGGGTCACATGATCGTCAAGTCTGTGATAACCAACAGTCTTGTGTTTCCACAGCTTTGTTAGGGGGTGCTGAGTCTTGCTAAAAGACGCATGACCTTCCATTGGATATTTCTTTAATCCAGGGCTCAACAACCGTGTTCAGAACATAAGTGCATCCAGCAGAATTAACCCTAAAACTCCGGGGAAAAATGCAAGCTGGCGTGACATCACCTTCACTACTCACAACTCCAAAAACCATCACAGTTGCAGTCAAAGCAACTATGGCTGCATGCCTTCTCATTTCTTGGGTTAACATTCTAACTTTAGTGGGTCATTTGAAATAAAACAACATTAACAACGTTTCGAGTATGCAATGAACTGAAAATGACATGACGTCAAATAGCCCTCGCACCCTGGGCAGTTAAGGTAATGAAACCATACTTATGGGTGATCAAAATTCAAGAACAAAAACCAAACGGAACATACATGGTTATGTTCAATATTTAATACTACGACCTTTGTTTTCAACCCCTGCTGCACCTCTACGCCCGCCGGACTTCACAAAATCCCGACACTCGTCAACTGCAATTTTTGTAAACTTACTACTTCTGACTTTACAGCTGTATCCTCTTTCTGACGTTTTGTTATAGTTACAAATACTGCAGCGATTTTAAGTGACCTTTATTTTCTCTATTTTAATTTTCTAATTATACGAGAAAGCAAGATGTTTCAAGTTTCATCAACATTTTTACTGTTGTTCTTTAATTTTGGACACCTATAAATAATGAAAAATTCATAACTTGTATTATACTATTTCTGGTAACATGGAAGTTTGCTAAAAATTGAAATACTGAACACGTTACATTCAGTAAAAATTTCAGGAGAGTTGAGCTCACAATTTAATAATTTTAATACTTGTTCCTCAATTTCGGATGGGATTGTGCAACACAAAAAAGTTTCATGGAGATGATGGGCTATTTTCTATTGTTTTGCAACAAATAAAGCTACCAAATAATACTCAATTGTCAAAAAAAATCAGTGTGAGTGACCATTTTTAGTCACGGGTAAAAATTGAAACCCCAGTGACACTTGAAGAAAGTTAGAACACACATCAGCAGAGCAGAACTGAACGAAATACGTATAATTAACAGAAAAATTTACCTTTGGAGTTCCAGAGCACAAGAAAAAAAGAAACAAACTCGACCGACCTTCTGCCAGACGGCGACGTTGTGTATCATGGATACGCCGCAGAGCAGGATGCCGGCCCCGATGAAGGCAGACATGAGGGTCGCGGGCACCGAGTGCAGCGCCAGGAACGTGTGGATGATGACGCCTGCACGAAATGTTCCTGTTTTACACGGTGTAAAGACCGCCAGTCTCAACCAGGGCTGAACGGGAACAAGTCTTCCAAACAATGGACGCGAAACTAATAAAATATGGTTATTTGAGCGAGGAGTTACACTTTGGTGGGGGCGACCGTGCATTAATTTCGATGCGTGAACTCGTTTGGATTCGGTGAGAAATCATAGGAAAAACTCCCATTATTTTACGTCTTAATTTTATTGGTGATTGCTTAGAAAATGGAGAATATTGCAGGCATTGAAATCAATGCCAGTAAAGACTGGAAATCAGGAGTTCCATGAATGTATGGTGCTCTTTGCAAGCCTTTGGGTCAGGAAAAAAATGATAATTTTTGTACCGCATCAAAATTTTGATCGTTCGAAAAACATGAGAAGCTCACGGGTGCAGAAATTAGATGCTGCTCGTGAAAAAAGCAAGTGGTGGGGAATCGTGGGTGAACCCGTTTCCTGTTCTTTGATGGGTGACCGCGGTTGGATTAGGTACAAAACGTGAACATTTTGTTTTGTGCATAAATAAAAAAAATACTTGCAAATTGTTAGATTAAAAACGGGAAACTTGCCTGACCGTTTCAAACGTTCAAGACGAGNGACCAAAGGCCATTTATAAAGCAATCCTATCTATTCCCCCCACACCTCCCCCGAGATCGTCAACCTACGACGCACGTAAACGTGAATTTCTTACGACTAGTAATGTCAATCGGTATTTTTAAACGATTCTCGATTGCAATTTCGAAATAACTAAAAATAGTAAGATTACTATATTCATAAGTTGACCTACTACCAGTGTGATAAATGGATACAGAGGATTAATACTTTAAACTATCTAAGCAGCTAGGCATTAGTTTTTACTTCAAAAGATACAAGAAAACTAAGAAATTGCGACTTTTCACAGATTCGTAAGTCACATTGTTCACTTCAGACGGTGAGAAGTAATATAGATACTCAAATATGTCTTGAAATTATGTTGAATACACAATCGTGAACAGTCAATGGAGCTGAGCGCTCAACATACGTACTAATGAAATGATAGTTCAGTGAAGGAATTATTCAAGACACAGCAAACGCTGTCCACACAAGTTATACGAGATAA
>VOMN01009174.1:0-15916 GCA_014899125.1 Orchestia grillus
TTGAGTTTGTATCGATGCGTTGCGACATCGGCAATTCGAGGCCTAGCGTCGGGCATGCTGCAGTTACTCACGTGGGGTGAATAGAGTACTCAATCTAATATCTTCCTTACTGTTACTCAATAAACCGTATTGCACACATATATCCATCTGTATACTGACATGTAATACCACCGAGCGAGCCACGGTGCTGCCCAGTGGGGTTTCGGCGTGGGTCTGGCGTTCGGCCGTAGGCGGATGGGCAGCCGAAACCTCACAGGCTCGGTTGTCTTCCGAGCATAAATGTCAATTATCCCCTGTTCTTAAAGCATTATTTTCTATAAGTGATTAAAACAATGATCATATACTGAAGTTTTGCATATCCCATGATTCCCATCATTGGAATTACTTACATCTTACAGATATAGTTTTGTACATTTGAAAAACCACCAATGATGTAGAGCTACTTGGCCTTGTTTTCTAAACTCCACTAATTACAAAGAAGAAGAATAAGCACTGCAAGAGGGTCTTTATAAAGCCCTTCTAAAGTTCTTCTGCAGGACTAACAGAATGAATTGCATGTGATGAGCAACTGGGCTAGAAGTAGAGGATATTCCCTGACACCCTGAGTTACACAAGGAAGAGAAGTAGAAAAGCTTTTACTCTCCTAAAAAGCTTAGATGAAGACTGAAGAGTTTCTATTGGCTGTAATGATAGTACCCAGCTGATGTCAGCCCTCATTTTGAGGTCAAATACAAGTTTTGCTTGTAGAAATTAAGAATTCTAATGCTAGGATGTTTGGAAAAATACTGTACTAGGCATGAAAGAGAGTGAAAATTTTCAAAGAATGATGAATAAAATAAATTCTTTCATAAAAATTGATGAGAGCTGCGATTAAAATATAATCAAAGACTAATCTACGTTTTGTTAAGCAAAATAAAGTTTCATTAAGAAAATGAGACCAGCAAGCAGATGAGAAGTGTTGCTCAATATTTATACTACTGCAGCCAGCTACATAGAGTATCCTAAATTAATAACTCTTATCAAATGACACTAAAATGAAGGCAGTACAATGAAAATAGGTTTCTGCTCCTCAGATTTATAATTCCTGTCCAATGATACTAAAATGAGAGCAGTAAAATGAAAAGGACGCTCTGTGCAGTTGGTCATGGTAAAGTAAACATTTATCTTAATTTCAATCAAATTTTATAGAGCATTTAAAAAATCAGTTAAAACATTCTGATATGCTACAGCTTTTAATTTTTATCACAATGTGCTCCTGGACACTTTTAACTAATAAAATTTTCTATACAATCATTCATATCTCTAAGTATAAGAATTTGTATCAGGTTTCATGTTCAAATTCATAATCAGTGCTCCTAAGTACACAAGTAAAGTGGCATGTTATATGTTCATGTGTTTGGGTTGAAATGTAAAAGTCCACATAAATCTTTAATTTCAACACTTGTAACATGTTATCATGAAGACATCTTAAAATTTTATAAAAAAATATTTTTATAAATTTCCATCTAAGCATTTTTTTTTGTAGTAAAATGTAAAACATGGTGTTACAGAAAAGAAATAGCACAAACATAGGAGTAAATTGTTCTTTTAACCATCTTTTGAAAACAATAGTGCAGGTATCTCTGTTGAGTAATTTTTTGTTAAACATCCTTGGGTATATCATTAGTTACTGTAGAAAAATGCCTTTCTCCTAGGTGTGTAGAATAATTTTCTAAATTGATGAAAGCATTCTTTTTTATCCAATGAACATCTTTGCTGTGCAATTTTAATAGTTCTTAGATAAGCCGTACTTTTAATGCTAATGTCATTTTTTAACTTTCATTTCTCTTACAGATGCAAAGAAAATTCTAAAAGCGTATTTCAATGAGCCATTAAAATAGCTTTTTGCCATTTTATTGCAATGAGCCAGTATATTCTGCTTCTATGATTGTAGCGTCAAGTTGCTGCAGTAGTGGACAATTCAAACCGTCATGCAGGAAAGACTGCTAGAGTAGCAACTGTAGTGAACATGTTATGTTAACTTATGGGCTGTGAATGTGCAGAACTTGTCTTCAATTGATGGAAGTTTTTTATGAAATATAATATTTCAAAATTTCTATAGTGTAATTAATGAAGAAGTAAGTCTTTTAACTAAAGCTGTTCTATTTAGGTTCATTTGGATTTGCGTTCATCTGTTTTGATTAATACTTGTTCATAAATGTACTTATTCTTACAAACAACAATTTTTTTTAATAATGTGCAAAGAAAATTTGGAATTAGGCTGCATTGTTTCAACATAATAATGATGATAATGATGATGATGCAAGAACATTAAAATGTTACACTTTTATAGATTTGGCATTTTAGTAAAATATGGATAGCAACTTCCTAAGAGTTGTAATTCTAAGGTTTGAAAAGTAAATTCAAAGCTTGAATAAGTCAAATGTATCTACTAGTTCTAAAGTAGAAAATTATAGTGTTGAATTAACGCACATGAGAAAGCTAAGCAATGTGTTGTAGACAAGATCACCTTTAGTTTCAGCTCACAATATAGATAATTTCTTCGTGATTGTTGTTCCCTCAGGCCCTCGGATGGCATTAGA
Organism: Orchestia grillus; assembly: GCA_014899125.1. Lineage (NCBI taxonomy): Eukaryota > Metazoa > Arthropoda > Malacostraca > Amphipoda > Talitridae > Orchestia > Orchestia grillus. Next base: position 2,583 of record VOMN01009174.1, read on the forward strand.
TGGGGTCGGGTTTGTTAAGTTGGTCTATAGTATGCAAATCCTCCTCAGATGGCATAAGGTAGGCTATAGGCAATAGGGTTAGTTAGGTTTATATCATGGTTTAGGGAATACCATCTCCATGGGGACATAGTTAGGCTACCTCAGCTTTTGCTAGGTCATCAGGACTTTCATCTTTTGCACCTACTTTGCTTTTTTCTATTCTCATGCCTAGTTCATTGATGATTCTTTATCTTCATTCTCATCTTCTTCCTCCTTAACTTACTATTTCAATGTGCAGGGGATCTTCTGTGGGAACACACCCTGTGCATAGATTCTCAATTCTTCTAAGTCCATACTTAATGGCCCCATATCTTTTGGTGCAAAATAGTCTTGAGTTACTAAAGCGCTTCCATTTTTACTACTGCTATCATATGCCGTGGTGATTGGCATCCCCAGGGGAACCCTGTTGAGTTACCTCAGCTAAAGATGAGCCTTTGGGATTTCTATCCTTTGGGCCCACTTTGCTTTATTTGATTTTCAGTTTTTTGGCTATCTCTTTTTTGTTTTCCTTCCTCTGCTTTTCTAATTTGCTCTTTCTAAGTGTAAAGAACCCTGTATTGGGATGAACCTTGTTGCTACATTAATTACCATTGTCTATAATCTACACTAATTGGTTTCTTCTCCTTGCGGATCACATTTCCTGTGGCTGGGGAGCATTTTTGAGTTATAACATTTGTTTGCCTTTCCAGTTTCTGCAAGAGAGTGCTCATGCTTCATGAATTCAGCCTGGGACAAGCTCATTATCTGTTGGCAATGTTAGAGCTAAAAACTAGGCTCATTTGAAGAAAGTTTTTTGAAGAAGTGCTTTTTCAATGTTATAGATTTTTCTATTTACAATTCAGTATGAATTCTATTTTTACTCAGTTACTTCATATGAAGGTAAGTTTTTATTATTGCTTTTGGGTTTTTATTTTAATTGTTCAATATATGTAGTTTGTTCAATAAACTTATTTGTGTTTACCATTTTTTAAATTTTTGGAAAGTAATATTTTTTTCAGCTAAATTAGAAACTTATTTTTGTTTAAGAATTTCACCTCTGGTAATTGAATTCATACTAAGAATTTAAAATGTTCAAAACATTTAAGACAGTCCAATGATCAATTAGGCTGACATCCGCCCAATATTATGCAATGTTTGCTTTTATGATAAATGCTTGAAATTTATTTTAATTGTATTATGATGTAGTATTTAAAATATTTGAAAACTTTATTTCATTTTACTTATTTATACAGGTACCTATGTTCTACTCTAGCTTAAATTATACGAGTTTCCAAATGAGTACATGCTAACTATGTCTATATATAAAGAATAACATTTTGAGCTGTCAGTGTTATGCAAAGAGCTGTTAATCAATACCTATCATATAGTTACAAGTTCCAAATTTATTAATTGAAGGCTTTCAAATTTTGATGTACTTTTTGTTCTGTAGGGATTTATCAGCTGTAATCTCTGAGTGATTGTGAAGTAACATTAAGTTTTCTGATTTTCTGAAGAATTTGAGATTGTAACTGGAAAATAATCAACTGTTTATATGTCCATGTGCTCATTTATATTGTTTAGGGCAAAATATTTTAGCTGGAAAATAATCAAGTGTTTGTGTCCATGTGCTCATTTATATTGTTAAAGGCAAAATATATGGTAATTATGTTGAACTTTACCAAATACTTTAAATTTTTTGTAATTAATTGCAAGTTACCTATGTGTGCCTGTAAAATCAAAGTTTTTTAAAATTATTTCATTGAGTAAAAAGGTTCAGAGAAGTATAGATTCTTCTAAGTTTTGTCATTTAGATGAAGTTGTACTTCTTTTTTTGCAGTTTTCTGCATGTGCTTCATATTGTGAAAAGTTTTGAAGTTATCTTTACAATATCTCAGGTACGACAGGCCAGCCGTGTGCTTAGCTCTCACTGTTGCAGCGTTTGCAGCTCATCCAGCAGCTCCAAAGTTTCTGCTCAGCAAAACAAGTTTGTCTTCTTGATTCAATCATCATAGTCAACTCTGATTTGCATAGGGTATACAAATTTCATAGGGAAATATATGTCAAATGTTTTAAGTTTTTGTAAAATCTAGATCAGTTTAATGTAATTAATTTGTCAAATACTTGAATTACTATTTCTAACTGGGTTTTTATCTTGTAGATCTTGTATTGGCTTCAGAGAATCTAAATGATAATGACACCTTGATGATTGTCAAAGGCTTTTTTGTACCAATGCATGTTAATATTAGTTTTTGTAAATTTGAAGATGAATGCCTTTTAACATCTCTAATGAGAAGGACTTCAGATTCATTAGTATTAGTTAGCTAAAGTTATTTCTTGCTAATGATGCAGAGAGTTAGCTAAGTTAAGACTTGTGTTATTGTTCAATTTTTTATTGATGGGTAAAATTGATGGTGCAATTGAAAATAATAAATTGTTTATCTTCTTTTGTATAAAGATTTCCTTAGGGGCATAGGATAGGAAATAGGGTTAGGTTAGGTTTTGTCTATCCTATGCTTTGGGGACTGGCAATGCCAGGGGAGCACTGTTAGATTATCTCAGCTGTAGGTAGGTCTTTGGTACTTTTATCTTTAGTGCTCCCTTAGCTTCCTCTAATTTTCACACCTTTGCTATCTCTTCTTTGTCTTTTGTTGTTCTTCTTCTTACTTTTCAACTTGCTGTTTCTATGCACAGGGAATCTGGTGTAAGAACACACCTGTGCATAGGTTTCACTTTTCTACAGTCCATACTAGATGGTCCCTTCTTCTCTTTGCTCTCTTAGTACCACATTCCATTTGGATGGGAAGCTTTGAACGCATGAATAATCTTTCATATGAAAATGCTATTTTTCTTACATTTGTACCTCAAATTTCAAGGCAAGATAAATGAGTCATTGCAATTATTATTTTTTTTTGGGGAGACTTACTGTGTGAAAATCGACCATAATTTCCGTACTGTGTTGCAGATATGATGTGGTGGTTGTGGGGGGTGGGCATGCTGGCTGTGAAGCCTCTCATGCTGCCTCCAGGATGGGAGCCAAAACTCTCCTAGTTACCCACAAAAAGGACACAATTGGTGAGACTTGGTCATTTTTTTTTTTAGCACTGTATCTTGAGTACAAGATGTATTGGATGCATGTTCATATTCAAATGAACAATGCACAAATTTTGTGTATTATTTTATTTGGAAGTTGTTTCAATTTATGTTTATATTTGTGAATGTACATTTGTTTTTTGTTATTATTTGTGCCACTTTGTATACATATTGGGGTTCTATATATTCAATACTACGTGTGGTATCTAGCTTTACTAAAAAGCGATTGTTCTTATTGAATAAACTCAAGCCCTTACACAATCATTATGTTGAAACAAGTTGGAACAATTTATTACCACATGTTACATCATATAAAGATACATATGTATGTATCTTTGTATGTTATATCTGTATGTTCTTAATTTCAAGCCTCTTTTCCTGAAATGATTCAGTTTAGGAAGGCATCACTACAGAACTTGTTTATGTCTGTAGGCTTGAAATATACCAATTTACCAAGATGTCTAAAAATGGGAGAGCATTGTTTGTGTGTAGGTGAATTTTAAGGCCAAGTGTAGTTCCAATAAATCCTAGAGGCATGTCAACTTCTGAGTCTTCTACAATTGAGGCATCCTAATTGATCCCTGCAGAAGTGTTCATGTCTTAGCTTGCTTGCTTTACTAGTCTCTCTATTTCATTTTGGGGAAGAAGTTGGTCGTTAAGTATCTTTTATTGCTGTACCAAGTAAATTTCTAGTGTAGAGGTAATAGATGTGCTTAATTTACATTGTAGCATCAGGTAGAAGAGCTAGTTTTAATGAGTTTGTAGAATGATGCAACCTATATATTGCAATACATATGCTCTGTCTGGCAGTAAGTTGGTTGTCTTGTGTGTAGGCTACAGAAACAATTTATTTATTTCTGGCAGGCTTTTTTTACAACAATTTGCTTCAGAAAGAGTTCATTGATTGCACTTGAATGTTGGAGAAAGTGCACAATACAGGGTGTTGCACAAAACCTGGAGCCCTCTGTTTCAACCCTCCAATTCAGTAATGGCCTCGAGTGATAAAAGAAATAACTAAATTTATTTCTATTCTAGATAGGAACAGTATAACTATAGCCAACATAAGACTGTGATACATTCATTATTAATGTTCAGGAGATCAACCCAAATATGCAGCTCACAAAGGAACAAAGAGTTGTTATCATTGCTGCTATTCATACCAAAACCAAAAGCTATAAATTGTCAAAGGAATAATTTGAAAATAAATATTAAGAAAGAGCATCGCCCTCTTTTTGCCCTTAAAGGGCGACGCTCTTTCTGTGTATTTAAATTTTCTTGTTTTTGATTTTTCGTTTGTGAAGTACATTCGCTCTTATTTCTTTGTTGGATGTGCAACTAAACTTTTGCCATTGTATTTTAATGTCTAGCACTCTCTTCAATTACTTCATTTTGTTCTTAGATTTTGTATTGTAATTTTGTTCTCATTCCAGGCGCTATGTCTTGCAATCCATCTTTTGGCGGCATTGGGAAGGGCCATCTCCTGCGGGAGATCGACGCTCTGGACGGCCTCAGCCCCCGCATCTGCGACAAGGCCGGCATACACTACAAGGTGTGGGTGCTGGTCCCCTCGGCTCCTCAATGGCTGGCTTCCATTTAGGCACTTCTTCAGATGCTGATATCTTGTTTTCATCAGAGTAATGAGCAGCCCCGCTAGCTTGGTCAATCGTTGGTTTAGGAGCTGCTATTCAACATAGTTGATGCATTTTTACTGGTTGGAAATTTAAAAATAGATAATTCAAAAACTTGAAGAGTATGCAGTCAAGTTAAATAGCAATATGATATTTTACGTTGGGTGGCGTATCTACAGTAGTCCACTGCTAATTAGCAGCAACTGTTTATTGGTAAGTATTTTTTGTAGATGTTTTATTGTCCTTTCACATTAGCTTTATTATAACAAACCTTGCGCATGCATAAAAAAGTAAATTTTATTTTGGTGTTGCTGGAGGTCTCCCAGGACATTTTCACATTACGAGGTCCTACATTTACTGATGATGAAATGTGACCATATTGCTGCAAAAATGTGAAGCTTTTGAATTTCAGGTGCTGAATAAAAGCAAAGGCCCAGCGGTGTGGGGCCTGCGGGCCCAGATAGACCGAGGGCTCTATCGCCGCCACCTGCAGGCCGAGCTCCTGACGCTGCCCAACCTGACCGTCATGGAGGGCGCCGTGGAGGATCTGCTCCTGAGTGAAGACGTGTCTGCTTCCCGTCAGTGATGGCTTTTGATTAACCGATTTGCTCGTGGTTTGGGGTGGGGGAGAACATTTTTGAAATGGCTCGATGCTGTTTTCTCTACTCTTCTCTAGAATGTTTTTACAGTTTAAATTTAAATCTGTCAATAAGTTCTTTTTTCAGAAAGAATGATTTTATAATTCTTTTAACTTTATTACACAGGTTTTGCATTCTGTATACATCTGACTTATAGATCCATCTTTCCTGTCTCACCCTGTATTACGAGTTGATTGTTGAGTCAGATTGCTAATATCTATGACCTTGCCCTAAAAATTAGATGCACAAACTGTGTAAAATAAGCTTTTTGAATTGACAAGAATCTTACCTGTATCTCAATGCAATCAGAAATATGTTGAATATTGGCCATTGCTGGCGATTTTTACCAAATCACAATAAACGAAGACGAGAATTATTTTCTCTGTTGAAAATGGCGCGAGGAAAAGATGTAAGTATTTGGTCTTAACGATTCATAGTTAGTTCATTGTTGAGTAAATGTTGTCTGTAAACATCTAAGTGAATATTAGCGATATTGTTACAGTGAAAACCCCTCAGGGGGCATAGGATAGGCCATAGGCAATAGAGGTAGGTTAGTTAGGTTTGTCTATCCTATGCTATGGGGACTAGCGCCCCCAGGGGAGCACCGCTAGGCTACCTCAGCTTTAGATAGGCCTTCGGGACTTCTATCTTTCGTGCCCACTTTGCTTCTTTCCGTTTTCATTCCTTCTTCGCTATTTCTTATTTGTCTTTTCTTCCTCTTCCTTCTTAACTTGCTGTTTCTATGCGCAGGGGATCTTGTGTGGGAACACACCCTGTGCATAGATTCCCCGTTCTCCTAAGTCCATACTAAATGGTCCCTACTCTTTCGATGCGGTATAGCCCTCGAGGCCGGTGCATTGCGTCTAACCCCAATAATAATAATAATAATAATGTTACAGTGAAAGGGAAGGGACAAATGAAAATTTCATACATTAGTTTGCTGAATTAAGTATTATGGAAGAGCAACTGAATTGGTCTTGAACATGAAGATTTTTTTTAGAAAAGAATTTATTCCAACGGTCGAAGTTTTGTTAACAATACTACATTATATCCAGCGCGTTTCAGAATTCTTTGTACAAACTTTAAGATAAGATTTGTTTTGGGACAAAAACACATTTTACTCTATAAAGGCAAGTCCAAAAATGCTTAGTTAAGAAGTTACTGAGACTTGAAAGTTAAAGCATCTTGGTAGGAAAATAAGAAGTCAAAGTCAGTACAAATTTATTATTATGAACGAACAATACAGAGTTTGAGGGTAGGTTATGTATTCACAGCTAGGTATTTAAAATTCTGTCCGTCTGCTGTGATGCATGCATGGAAGCTCTGGTGCAATGATAACCGAACTTCTGACACCAAGAACTTCAGTAATCCTTGCAGAGGCGTCGATAATCCTGCCAATGGGATCTTCTCTGAACGGAACTGGTGTTTTGTACACCAAACTCTTCAGGTATCTCCAGAGGTAGAGATCTGGGGCGTCATGTTAGGAGATCTTGGGGCCAGGAGATGAGTCCGCCATGACCAAGCCAGAGGTTTGGATACCGACCATCTGAGAACTAGCGATCAACAATCGAGAAGTGTGCCGGAGCGCCCTCACGGTGGAACAAGGTGTACCGGAGCGCCCTCATGGTGGAACAAGGTGTACCGGAGCGCCCTCATGGTGGAACAAGGTGTGCCGGAGCGCCCTCATGGTGGAATAAAGTGTGCCGGAGCGCCCTCATGGTGGAACAACATTCCCAGGCCGTTTGATAGGGGGACATCTTGTAGCAACTCTGGAAACACTTCATTAAGAAGCGTCTAATGAATGCATCCACTCAGTCTCTGCAGCAGGATATAAGGGCGGATCGGATAAGACACTCCGACGCTAATTTTGAAAATTTAACGTATTCGTACTTTTAGATTTCACGTTTAATATCTTTTTAACTAAGCATTTTCGGATATGCCTCCTTGAAGTAAAATATGTTTGTTTCATTGAAACAAACTCTGTGTTAAAGTTTGTTGGAAGAATTCTGAAACACTCTGTATGGTGTTGACTTTGTTGACCATAACTGTTGAAGTTCACTTAATAAGGACATTACTTAGTGAAATTTAGGTGTAATTATGTTAAGCTTGGAGTGTTCTGTGCTTGAGATACATCATAAAAATATCTCTCAGGAGGAGGATAAATCAGACTTTCTGCATGAATTTCCTGCTGAGATTATTCTGTAACGTGATAGGTGTACGGCTGTGATTGGCGTTACAATAAATTTAAAATAAGTTTAGGCTAAAATAGTAAACTAGAATGGTTTAACAAGAAGATTCGTCAGTTTATGTGAGAGAAATGCCATAGAAATGACGGGGAAGTATTTCTTGATTCGATATAACTGGCGATAACGCGTCCCCAGGCGGCCATTGCCAGGTCACTCAGCTATAGATAGGGTTGCGGGACTTCTGTCTTTCGAACCCACTTGACTTTTTTCACTTTTCTTACATTTGTTATCTCTTCTTTATGTTTTCTTCCTCTTTATTCTTAAATTGCCGTTTCTATGCGCAGGGGATGCCGTATACTGTGTGACAACACATCTTGTACATAGATTCTTCATTATCTGTAGTACACATTGAGTGGTCCCTTCTCTCTGCTTTTTTGATCACGTTACATGCGGATGGGGAGCTTAAAACTAATCCTAATCTAATCTGTAACTCTTGTAACGTCCTTGCTTCTCTGCTCAAGAGGTCCTAGGCTCGGCTCCCTTGGAGAAGGCCTTTCCTTAGGAAGAACAGATTAAAAACGAGATAAAAAGATGATTCCTTGATTATTCTTTGGAAAAGATTATTCGTAAAAGACAGCCCATCAGTGTGGCATGAGACGGCTTGCCTGAAGTGCTTCCGAGAAATTCCGCAAAGGATGTATCCAATGTACGCATGTTTTGTATATTTGTACATTTCTTCTTGACAAGCTTCTTTCCTTGTGTCTTTTGTTCATATCTGTCTGTCGCACAGGTCCCTCTGTGCGAGGCCTGGTGCTGGCCGATAGCCGAGAGGTGTTCTGCGATCGCGTCGTCATCACCGGTGAGTGACTTGTGCTCCCGCACCTCGTTTTCCCCAAGGGCACACGGGGACAGAGTCTGGGACTATGCTGGAAAGTATTTAGTACAAGTCTGCGCATCACCCTGACGGCATTTGATTGGGGCTGTGACCCCAGGAAGGACCGCTCAGCTCCTTTCTGTTACGCTATTCTATCCTACTGAGGAATCGATCTTTTGAACTGTCGGGGACAAAGCCAGTGATTTGATGTCCAATTAATTGGGCACCACGTAGTCCGAATTCCTGGAGCACTCCATCTATACCACAAGTATTACTGTTAGAAGAAGAACTGTTAACTCTTTGGACTGGCAGGTCAAAAGTGTGCGGAGCGTCAGCCTTGTGTGTGTCTGGTCATTGACGTCTTTGATGTGTGCGACGCAGCGGGCACGTTCCTGCGGGGCGAGATCCACCTGGGGCTGGACGTGCGCCCCGCCGGCCGTGTGGGGGACGTTCCGTCTGTGGCGCTCGCCCTCACCCTCCAGAGGCTGGGCCTCAAAGTCGCCAGGATGAAGACGGGTCAGTTCTGCGGAGGGCTGAGTTTGCACCTGTTAAGAGTTTATTTAATCTAGATTGGAATAGATTTGCTCCAAGCGATAGTAGATTTGCTGAAAGCAAACTAGTTTTGCTACCAATGAAAACAGATTTGCTCCAAATGAAAATAGTTTTGCTCCAAATGGAAATAGATTTTCTCCCAATAAAAAAAAGATTGCTGGAACAGAAATGAGGAACGTTGTATTTCAGTTCATGTTTGACTTTTTTCATTTTTCACATGCGACAGCCTCCAAGTTTTATTAGAGAAACTGAGGAGTGAGGCAATAGCTTATTTCCTAGTGTTCCTTGCACGGGTTGCAGCCTCTCACCGCCTCCGCGGGGCATTTGCAGAGAACTGAAACGGATGTGTCCAAGGTACAAGCGAGTTGTGTAGTTTCTCGTATGGCGTTATATTGTGATGTGTTGTGCCAGTGCCCACATTGTGTTGTGTTGTGCCAGTGTCCACAATGTGTTGTGCCAGTGTCCACATTGTGATGTGTTGTGCCAGTGCCCACATTGTGTTGTGTTGTGCAAGTGTCTACATTGTGTTATGTTGTGCCAGTGCTCACATTGTGTTGTGTTTTACAGGCACGCCACCGCGGCTCCTCAAAAGCTCAATAGATTTCGACGCGTGCGAGCGCATTGACCCTGACGACCCGCCGGTGCCCTTCTCCTTCCTGCACTCACGGGTCGCTATTGAGGTAAGGGGCTATGTTGGCCTCCCGCCCACCTGACGGGTCCCGTGGTCCTATTGCTGTTGAGGTGAGGGGCTATGTTTCCTGACCTTTTATCTACCTTTCCAGTTCCACAGTTCCAAGAGCCCGTATCTGTTTTCTGTGTTACTTTTTCCCGCTGTTTGTGTAATTTGATTCAGCTGATCTCTCGTGTGGTAACAAATAGTGCTGATATCTACAGAAATGAATTTAAGGAAAATTTTGGACTCGTTAAACCCAGCGGTTATTGGTGATGTACATTTTCGCTGGTAGACCAAAGGTTAGGGTGCTCAATGTGTCAATACCGAACACATTGTCGAGTGTATTCATATTTTGACTTTTTGCGTATTCTGATTGGCAAAAATATGCCTCTTTCTAAGTTGGATGAATTTTTCAAAATACGGCGTAGATTCTTCAAAGTTATTTTTGAAGTATTACTCTTACAGTAGGTAGGGAGCTAGATGAAGCAGCAAAAGCGAAAAACGGCAATGTTATTAATTGTTTCCTGCACGTTTTAATTTGCGGTAATTATATGAATTTTTTCCTAGCATAAAAGTCCTTCATAAGGCAATAGAATTCATGAGCCCAATTCCCTCACGTGCCACACCCGCTACACCGCGCAGCTCGCCGCCTCTAGGACCCATTGGCGTTCCCAGGCCACATTAGAATAATTGCGTTTTATTTCATACCCCATGTAAAGTTCACTTCAGTTTGAGGGCGCAAATAGTCTTTGAGGCGCCCACATAAACTTAGGTGTATTTACTTAGGGAACATTAATTCCAAAAAATGTGTGTAATTTTCCTGCAAAATGAAGTGGGCGTCTAAGAGCCGATGCAGAACTTGACCCTTGACCGCACCTTGTGTCCGACCTCGTGCAGGTCCCTGGCGTAATGTACGGTCACAATTGACTCGGAATTATGCTCATTTAACACTGAAGCAGTACGGTGCAGTAGAAGGTGAACACTTTACCATCTACGTGAATTTAAAAATCTACTTTCATAAGGATCTTTCTAGTTTGCTGTGTAAACCTAAATAGGCATTTTTGCAAGTATTTTTACTTGAGGCTGAAGGTAGTTTTTTGTATAAAGCTAAATGTAGCCTTATCTCTCAAGTAATTTGCTTGTTGTAGGGTTAACATTGAGAAAATAGGTACAATGAAGAGCCAACTTGAAGAGTGTCACTTGCGAGACTCGTGAAAAAATAGATGTAGTGAAGGGTAGACTTGAAGTGTGGTACTTGTGACACTCTTGAAAAAAAAGAGATGTAGTGAAGGGTAGAATTGAAGTGTGTTACTTGTGACACTTTTGAAAAAATAGATGTAGTGAATGGTAGACTTGAAGTGTGTTACTTGTGACACTCGTGAAAAAATAGATGTAGTGAAGGGTAGACTTGAAGTGTGTTACTTGTGACAAGAAGGGTAGACTCGAAGTGTGTTACTTGTGACACTCTTGAAAGAATAGATGTAGTGAAGGGTAGACTTGAAGTGTGTTACTTGTGACACTCTTGAAGAAATAGATGTAATGAAGAGTAGACTTGAAGTGTGTTGTTGGTGTGCGTGCAGCCGGAGGACCAGTTGCCGTGCCACATGACCCACACTCCGGTGGCCATAGAGGAGGTGGTCCACTCGACGAGGCACCTCAACCACCACCTCAAGGAGGAGGTGTGCGGGCCCCGCTACTGCCCCTCCATTGAGAGCAAAATATTCAGGTACTGTGGCGCTGCGCACCTCTCTTTCTGCTGCGCCCAACTTACCCGAGACTTGTTGCTCCACTAAATTACCCCAGACTTGTACGCTAAATTTCTCTAGACTTGAGCCCCAAAATACCCTAGATACCCTAGACTTGTACGCTAAATTACTCTAGACATTTTTAGAAGCCCCTCACCTGCAACAAAATCCTTAAAAACGTAATTTTTTGCATTAAAAACATAAAAGCAAATTTTATTGCAGACATTAAGAACGAGGATTTGTTAACAGGTCAAAGAACAAGTCTCCGTGGGAATAATGAGGCATGACGTGTGCCGTGAATATTGCCGGGACTAAGAGTCCCCCATGCCATGAGTCTGCTCTTATAAAGAGGCGTGCCGGGCAGGTTTCCTGGTCGGCAGCACCAGGTGTGGCTGGAGCCAGAAGGCGTGCACAGCGAGCTGGTGTACCCCCAGGGCCTGAGCTGCACCATGCCCCCAGACCACCAGCTCAGGCTCCTGAGGCTCGTCCCTGGGCTGGGGCGGGTGCAGATGGTGCAGCCCGGTGAGTGGCCTCTAACGCTCCCCTCTGAGCCGCAGCTCCTTAATCCAGTGGGGGACTTTTAGGGCGTCGCGGTCTCTTCGTTAGTGGAGAGGGAAATAGTGGAAGTGTTATTTTCTTCCATACACCGTTTATTGGAGACCTACGACATATTATTTGTTAAAATGGAATGCTCATTCGAAATGTTACTTGTAAGCTTGTCACGCGACCTGTCAGAAATGACGGGATTTTTTTTAAAGCTGTACTAGAATAAGAGTCATCTTTGTTCGTCCGTTACACCTTTCAGTCTCGCGTTGGAGAAATTCAGTTCCAGTTCAATCAATCTATTCCATATCGCTAATTTTTCCAATACCTTCTTCAGTGGTTTACAGAAAATCATGAGATACAAGTGCTAGATGTAGGTATCTGTTATAGCGTTCCGTTATCGCCCTTACTGAGCAACCACGAGCAGAACATTCATGAATGATGAGTGCTTGAAAACCGTACATTGGTAGCTATGATACCGTCCACCAATTTGGTGNCACTCTCAACACGTGCAGCAGTTTCAAGTGCCCGGCTTGGCCAAGTATGATAATAAAAATGGAATAACACTGCCATCATTCGTCAGACTTGGTCACTCGAACACTTTTGTGGACCACAATCCAAAAAACCGCTCTCTTTGTGCCGAAACTCGAAGCATCTCGCAAGACTGTTTCTCATAGTAATTTCTCGAGACGCTCTAACATCGTTCTGTGCTAGTTTATTCTTAAAATGTATGGGATTTCCCAGGAAAGCATGAAATGGGTTGCAAATGCTCCTTATCATTTCCTCTGAGATCAAACTTTTTATAACCAAACTTTATGAAACCAAACACTGTCATGTCGTATTTTATGCAGTAAAAATTTTAATTTTCCATAGATTACTTTCGCTTATAATACAATATATTCAGTATCCTATCTACAACGCTGCCACATATGAGCTCGGTGCAAAGTTACATTCTCCTACTGTGAGGTGCTATAAGTGAGGTTATCTCACCCACGACGGTAGCACTGATACACTGGAAAAGCTCTGGGTGACCTTACCTCTGCACCCATTGTGGTACTCGTCAAGTGATCATTTTGGACGGAAGTCTTGCTTACAGGCCACTCTGTGTGTGATGCATTGGTGGCGAAAGTGTAGAAGCTGAATGTGAAGGCCACCGTCCCCGTCTCAGGGTATGGGGTGGAGTACGACTACCTCGACCCGCGCGACCTGCACCGCACGCTCGAGTCGCGGCTCGTGAGGGGCCTCTACCTCGCGGGGCAGGTCAACGGCACTACTGGCTACGAGGAGGCCGCGGCACAGGGGCTCCTTGCGGGGGTCAACGCTGCTGTGGGTGTCTTGGCTGGGTGGTGGGGGTGTGTGGCAACTGTTGGCTGGGTGGTGGGGGTGT